>CM077148.1:2512538-2764696 GCA_039583875.1 Platanthera guangdongensis | reverse complement strand
CGACACACCTTCTTCTTGTTGAGACTTCAGCTGAGTGTCGACACATTCCCTTAGTGTCGACACTTGTACTTAGAATAATTTTGGTTGATCTTTCTGATCTTTGCTAAGTGTCGACACAGCTTTGTGTCGCACTTTCTTCAAGTGTAGAGTCTTTAGCTAAGTGTCGACCATTGTGCTGGGTGTCGACACATACTTCAAGTGTTGACTCTTCTGTTGAGTGTCGACACATTGTTTTGAGTGTCGACACTTTAACTTAGTCTCTGCAGACTTTTGCTGAGTGTCGACACAGCTCCAAGTGTCGACACTTTCTGGTGTAGACACAGCTTCACTGGGTGTCGACACAGCTCTTGTGTCGACACTTTCTGTCTGCACTTTTTCTCACTGAGTGTCGACACAGCTCCAAGTGTCGACACTTTCTGTCTGGTGTCGACTCTGCATCCCAGGTGTCGACATAATGACTCCAAGTGTCGACATTGCTTGTCTGGGTGTCACACAGTCTCTTGGTGTCGACACTTTCCTCTGGGTGTCGACACATGGACTTAGAAACTTTTTGCTTCAGTCCCAGTGATTTCCTACCTGCACAAGTAACTCAAAGAGACATCAATACATTATGATGTATATCATTGAGTTGGTGAGGCTTTTTTCAAATCAGGTACATTTAATCAATGTACCCACACATCCCAAACCCCACCCCCAGAAGAAAGGATCACCTCCTCCATGAGCGATATGGCGGATCATGAGGATCCTTTTTGCGATGCGCTGGTCATCCAGACAGCCATCAAAAATTTTACCGTCTCCAGGATCCTCGTTGATAACGGAAGCTCGACCAATGTCGTCTTTAAGAAGGCGTTTGACACGATGAAGTTGGAGGCGAAGAGGGTGTTGGCCTCGGATGGGCCCTTGTTCCGATTTTCTGGGGAGAGGAAGGAAGTGGAGGGAGGAGTAGGCCTCCATGTCACCCTGGGGGGTCAGTCCAAAAACTGCAGGTTCGTCATCGTGGATGCCCACAGCAGCTACATCGCCATCTTCGGGAGGCCGCTTATCAGCGCATTCCGCTGCATCCCCTCATCGTTCCATCAGTGCTTGAAGTTCAACGCAGAGGGGATTCAGGTCAGGGTCAGGGGGGACCCCAAAGTGGTGCGGGAATGCTACGTCATCGCCGTGAGCTCCATTTCTTGGCAGGAGGGAGCCGAGGAGGTGGAGCGAATGATGGAGGAGGTGGGGCAGGAAGCTGGCAGGGAGGAGCTGGATGCGGAGAGCTGCGCCGAGGTAGAGGCAGCAGGAGGAGATCGGGAGGAGTTGGCCGAGGCGTTGGCCGTGGAAGAAGATGTGGAGGCGGAGGTCCACATCCAGGAGGAGAGGGATGTTGAAGAATGGGGAGAGCAGTCCAGGTTGGAGGCTGCGGAAGAGGTGGTGGAGCTGGAGGTCCTCACCCTAGAAGGCAGGGTGGAGAATGTCGGCGTCAGCGGAAGGCTGACCCCGAAGGCCCAGGGCAGGAAGTTGGAGTGCATCCAGAAGAACGTGGAAATCTTCGTATGGAGCGCCACATAGATGCCGGGGGTTTACGCGGATGTGGCTTGCCACCGCCTCAACTTGGACCTGGCAACACGGCCCGTCCAACAAAAGAAGAGATCCACCGCGGACAAGCTGTCAAAGCCCATCAGGGAGGAGGTGGCAAAGCTTCTCAAGTCTGGCTTCATATCCGAGATCCAATACCCCGGCTGGGTCTCAAATGTAGTCATGGTGAAAAAAGGGGATGGTCGGTGGCGTATGTGTATCGACTTCTCCTTGCTTAACAAATCTTATCCTAAGGACTGTTATCCCTTGCCTCAGATCAACGCGCTGGTTGACTCAGTCGTTGGTTTTTTTATAATGAGTTTTCTAGATGCATTTTCAGGTTATCATCAAATCAGAATGCATCCCCCGGACATCAAGGATGTCTCGTTCATCATGAGGGATGGGTGCTACTGTTACAAGATGATGCCCTTCTTGCTAAAGAACACATGGGCGACCTATCAAAAGATGATGGACAAGGTTTTCAAAGAATAGAAGAGGAGGAACCTAGAGGTGTACATGGATGATCTCATGATCAAGAGTCAGGATGTGCACTCTCACCTCCAGGACCTAGAGGAGACCTTTGCTACCCTGCGCAGGTACAAGATGCGTCTGAACCCCCTGAAGTGTGTCTTCGGGGCCAGCAGGGGGAAGTTCTTGAGGCACCTCCTCACCCCTGCAGGGGTCGAGCCAAATCCTGATAAGTTCAAGGCTATCATGGAGCTGGGGTCGCTGTGAAATACTAAGGAGGTACAACGGCTGATAGGGAAGCTGGCCGGGCTAAGTAGGTTCCTCTCCCGGGCTGGGGAGAATTGCACCCCCTTCTATAAAACACTAAGGGGGGGCCAAAAATTTGAGTGGACCAGGGAGTGCGAGGAGGCATTCCAGGCCCTCAAGACGCAATTGACACAGGCTTCGTTGCTCCAAGGGCCAAAGGAGGGGGGACCTATTTCTGTACCTCGGGGTCGGGGCGGAGGCCCTAAGCTCTATCTTAGTTCGTGAAGAGGGGAAGAAGCAACTCCCTATATATTATGTGAGCCGGGTCCTGAGGAAGGCCGAACTCCAGTACCCAATTTTGGAGAAGCTGACCTTTGCCCTGGTCATCTCAGCCCGAAGGTTGCGGCCCTATTTCCAGGCACACTCAATCCGAGTGGTGACTGACAATCCCCTCCACAACATCTTTGAGGGGGTGGAGCATTCTGGCAGGCTGGCCAAGTGGTTGGTGGAGTTGAGTGAGTTCGACGTCTCCTTCGTCCCCCGCCTCTCGATCAAAGCTCAAGCGATGGCCGACTTCTTGGTCGATTATGTGATTGAGGTGGCAGAGGGAGAGCTCACTCGTCCGACCCCTTGGAAGGTGAAGGTAGATGGCGCCTCGGGGAGACATTCCCTAGGAGTGGGGGTGATATTGGAGAGTCCCCAGGGGACTAGAATTGAGCAGACGGTGGTGGTGCACTTTCCCATCACTAACAATCAGGCTGAGTATGAGGCCGTGATAGCTGAGTTGCGCCTGGCCAGAGAGCTGGGGTTGTTGGACGTGGAGGTTCTTACTGACTCCATGGTAGTAGCTTCCCAGATCAACGGGGAGTTCGAGGCGAGAGAGCCTACCTTGTGGCTATATTTAGCCAAAGTAAAGGGGGTCATTGGCACGTTCCAAACTTTTTCCATCCAGCACGTGCCCCGGGAGGAGAATGAGCACGTCGATCAGCTAGCGAAGCATGGTCCTCGGGTGGGGGTATCATCATTGACTTGTTCCGCCCTTCCATCGAGGAAGGAGAGCTCATGGAGATAGATCAGCGGCCCTCATGGATGGACTCATTTACAGCTTTTCTTTCCACGGGAGAGTATCCAGAGGGGGCGGATAAGAAGAAGCTTAGGTACAAATCAGCGTACTACCTCCTCCGGGATGGGCAACTGTACATGAAGACTCTCTCGGGGATGTTGGCTCGTTGCGTGGCTGAGGGGGAAGTGCAAAGAATCTTGGAAGAAGTCTACTTCGGGGAGTGTGGGAGCCACTCTGGGAGTCGGACCCTGAAAGGGAGGATTGTCAGGCAGGGGTACTTCTGGTCCACCCTGGACCGAGATGCGATGGAGTTCACAAGAAGGTGCCACAAATTCCAGTTGTTTGCCCCCTCCAGCTACAACCAGCTCAGCGACTCAAGAGTATCACAACCCCCTGGCCCTTTGCCATCTGGGGAATGGATTTGGTTGGATCGTTCCCCCAGGCCAGTGGGCAGAGAAGGTTCCTACTGGTGATGATCGATTATTTCTCCAAGTGGCTGGAGGTAAAGGCGCTGGCCAAGGTGACTTCCCAGGTCATCAGGAACTTCATTTGGGGGGAGATCATCTACCTCCACGGGTTGCCCCAAGCAATTGTCACAGAAAATGGGCCCCAGTTCGCCAGCGCGGAGTTTACCAGTTTTTGCGAGCATCTTGGGATCGACCTCAGGTTCTCCTCGGTACACCACCCCAGGAGCAATGGGCGGGTGAAGGTCGCGAACAAGATCATTGTCAACCTCCTAAAGAAGAAAGTGGAAAATCTGAAGGGGAGCTGGGTGGAGCAGCTTCCCGCGGTTCTCTAGGCCCTGGGGACCACCCCCAACACAGCTACAGGAGAGACCCCCTTCAGGCTCTCCCATGGGTGCGAGGCAGTGCTCCTCGTGGAGTTCGAAGTTCAAATGCCTCGAGTTGTCGCAATAGGGGAAGGCATGGAAGAATGGCAGGCTGAGAACGAGGAAGAGATGCGGCTCTCCCTTGACATGGTGGAAGAACTGCGGGACCTTTCCGCCGTCCGACAAGAAGAGGTAAAGAGGAGGATGGCTAAGTACTTTGACAAGCACGTCAGAGTCAAGCAATTTACGGAGGGGGACTTGGTGCTGAAGAAGGTGAATGCAGCAGGGAGGTCGGCGACTGTGGGGAAGCTCAACCCCAGTTGGGAAGGTCCATTTATTATAAAATAAGCTTTAAGATCAGGGGGGTATCGACTCCAAAATATGGAGGGCGAGACCCTTAGTCTAACCTGGAGTGGTGATGACTTGAAACGTTTTTTTCCCTTGAAACATGTAAGTGATGCTTTGATTTTAATAGAAGTTCTTCAACACATCTATGCTATCACGATAAGTTTGCATGAAGAAGTAAAGTGTATGTGGACCCCGAGCAGATCCCGCTGTCAGGATCTCACCTAGCTGGCAGGACTGGAAGTCACTCGGTGTCATCCTTAGACCTCGAGCAGATCCTGATGTCAGGCTCACCTAGCTGGCAGGGCTGGAAGTCACTCGATGGTGACAGCCTTGGACCGCGAGCAGATCCCGTTGTCAGGCTCTCACCTAGCTCAGGGCTGGAAGTCACTCAGTGTCATCCTTAGACCTCGAGCAGATCCCGCTGTCAGGCTCACCTAGCTGGCAGGGCTAGAAGTCACTCGATGGTGTCAGCCTTGGACCCCGAGCAGATCCCGCTGTCAGGCTCTCACCTATTTGGCAGGGCTGGAAGTCACTCGGTCTCATCCTTAGAACTCGAGCAGATCCCGCTGTCAGGCTCACCTAGGTGGCAGGGCTAGAAGTCACTCGATGATGTAAGCCTTGGAGCCCGAGCAGATCCCGCTGTCAGGCTCTCACCTAGCTGGCAGGGCTGGAAGTCACTCGGTGTCATCCTTAGACCTCGAGCAGATCCCGCTGTCAGGCTCACCTAGCTGGCAGGGATGGAAGTCACTTGATGGTATCAGCCTTGGACCCCGAGCAGATCCCACTGTCAGGCTCTCACCAAGCTGGCAAGGCTGGAAGTTACTCAGTGTCATCCTTAGACCTCGAGCAGATCCCGCTATCAAGCTCTCACCTAGCTGGCAGGGCTGGAAGTCACTCGATGGTGTCAGCCTTGGACCCTGAGCAGATCTCGCTGTCAGGCTCTCTGTTGGGTATATTGGAAAATGTGTACCAGATTTGAATAAGCCTCACCCTACTCAATGATATATTTTTTACATCAAGGTGTATTTGATGTGTTTTGAGTTTATTTGTGCAGGTTAAGTGATTGCAGGAAATGCAGAAAAGTTTCTAAGTCCATATGTCGATACCTAGAGAAGCAGTGTCGACACTTATGAAGGCTTGTGTTGACATTGAAGAAAAGCTATGTCGACACTTGGAGTAAATTGTGTCGACACCATGAAAGGCAGAGTCGACACCAGAAGAAAAGTGTCGACACATACAGGGAGTGTCGATACACTGTGAAGAATTGTCAACATAAATTGTGTCGACACTTAGAAGCAGTGTCGACACCCAGAGAAGCTTAGTCTACATCAAATGTGTCGACACCAGGAGGCTGTGTCGACACTCAGCAAGCTTCAAGAAAGTTAAAGTAACAGAAGGCTTGTGTCGACACAAAGGAGATGTGTCGACACTCAGCAAGTTTCAACACAAGAAGACATATGTCGACACAAAGGAGATGTGTCGACACACATCAAAATTCAACTAAGTGTTAAAGAAGAAGTATTTGTGTTGACACACAACATCTGTGTCGACACACAAAATCTGTGTCGACACATTCAACAGAAGGCTTGTGTCGACACACAGAATCAGTGTCGACACATTCTGAAGAAGCAGTGTCGAGAAGCTGTTACAACAACACAAGGAGTTGTGTCGACACCACCAAGGCTAGTGTCGACACTTAGTTCACTTGTGTCGACACTTAGTCTATTTGTATCGACACATAATGAAGATCAGTCTCGACACTTTCAGACAGGGACAGTGATTTCAAGAAGTGACTGGATTACTTGACAGCTGCCATTTCTAACCGGTCAACTACTACTGTCAGAGCTGTCAGAAGGTTGTTAGAAACCGGATCAGCCGGTTACCATGGAGAAAGATTATATAAAGGCTTCCTCCTTCAACAGAAGAAGACGATTAATAGAAGAACAATCACAACCAACTAACAACAACTAAGAGAGAAGTAATTATACAGAAGATTCTCGATAGAAGATCTAGAAGAAGTTGGAGAGAGAGAGCTCCATCTAAGAAGAGCAGTTGCTGAACCAGGCTGCAAAGTTAGATTCAGATTGAAATCTGGATCTTAAGTCAGAAGCTGATTGAAGATCAGCTTCACAGAAGATTCAACCCTACTAAGTTCAGATTCAAGAAGCTTTGAAGAAAGCTAAGGGAGGTTGATCTCTGCCAAGTTCTTTCAAGAACTCATCAAGAAGCCATCTATCCCCTCTCTCTCTTTCAGGGTAGTGGTCATAAACTTTATTTAATCAATTTTCTGTAGGATCTATTATAGATCTGAGCTGTAAGCCTATATTTTAAAGGCTGAGTGTAAGAGATTTAGATCTCTGAGTGTAGGTCTTGTTGAAGACTGAGTGGTAGGGCTTTGTGTCTGAGTTGTAGGAGACTGTGCTCTCTGAGTGTAGGCCTTGGTGAAGGCTGAGGTAGGGCTGTTTGCCTGAGTTGTAGGAGTGGGGTCACTCTGAGTTGTAGGAACCTGGTTTAGGTTCTGAGTTGCTGTAAGATCTGAGGATCTGAGGTGAAGTGCAGAAGTTAGGCCGAATCTAGTACACTGCTAGATAGGCGAAGGGGGAAAGTGGATGTACCCAGACCTTGGGGAACCACTATAAAAATCTGTGTGCACTCCGTGTTTGATTGTTTCTGTGATTGCTGAGCTAGATGTGCTGAATAGTTGTAGAATATTGCAAATACAGGTTTAATTGTACAGAGTTTCTGCCTTAAAATTAAAAAGAAAAGTACACATATTCACCCCCCCCCCTCTAGGTGGTTAGGCACTATTTCTTTCAAGTGGTATCAAAGGGAGGTTACTCAAGAAAGGACTTAACAGTCAGAGTAAGATCCTTAAGGCAGATTTAAGTATCAAGAAAGAATCAAGAAAATGGGTTCTAGTGAGAATCACAAAGAGCTGGGGTCAATGAAATTGCCAATATGTAGAAAAGAGATATTTGACATATGGAAAGAGAGGGTCAGACTCTTTATGGAAGCTTCTGACCCAAGGATATATATTACAGTCAAAGAAGGCTCATATGTGCCAATAAAGATATCCATTCTGGATGCAAATCAGAAAACTCTCAAGGACTTTTCTGAAATGACTAAAGATGAAATCATCCTGGCCACTATGGACAAGAGAGCCCAGAATATCATTGTTAGTGCCATTGATGATTCAACATTTCAGAACTTAATTCATTGTAAAACCTCTAAAGAAATGTGGGACACATTAATAGTCTATATGGAGGGATCAGAGGAAGTAAGACAAGATAGGAAGTTAATGTTAAATCAGGAATATGAAAGCTTCAAACAAGGAAAGTCTGATAGCATTACAGAATGTTACAAGAAGTTCTATAGGATAGTTAATGAGTTGATGTCCTATGAAAGAGTCTTCAGCAACTATGAGCTGAATGAAAAGTTCTTAAGATCCCTGACTAAGGACTTGGACACCAAGGTTGTGTCAATGGGGAAGTGGCCAAACTTGCTGATATACCTCCTCCAACTTTGTTTAGAAAACTGCTATCCTATGAGATGCAGTTAATGGCTAGAAATGAGGAAGAGAAGAATACTAGAGTGGAGCACAAGGAAAAATATGTGGCCTTCAAGACTGAAGCCACTAATAAGTATAGAAGCAAGTCTCCATCTCCACCTAAAATAATTGTTGAGGATGTCTGTAAAACCCCTATTTTAGTTTATATATTAAGTAAGAAGTGTGGGGTGCCATTAGAAAATGAAACCGGCTAAAAATTAAGTGAACCAGCACTTTCCGGTTTTTAACAAGCGTGGCGTGCGGGTGTTAAGCGGCGCCGATAGGAATAAAGCAAAGGAAAAAACCGCTGTTTCTCTTATTTCTCTCCCGATCCCGCGATCCCGCACAGTAGCGCAGCAGGCGGAAATCAGCCGCACGCCGACGGACGCTCCCGAGCGCTCGATCTTCCTCCGTTCTTCGTTATTTTTCCTCCGATTGAAAGGTAATCACTTCCTCTCTACTCCTCTTGCTTCTTTCCTACTTCTTTCATGAAATTTTGCATGGATTGTAGTTGAAGGAAACTTTAGATTTTAGGGTTTTCGAAAATCTTTGTTTATTTTCATTGAAAAAGCTTCTGTAACGATTTCTCTAGCTAAACCCATGAATTTGGGGGAAACCCTAGTACTTGATTTTGGTGTTAGGATTGAAATAGGTGAAACCCTAAATATCCTTAGCATGAATATTATGCTGCCCTTTCTCTAAACCTAAACCAGTGAAAGAGCAGCAAAACCCTAAGGGTTTAAAGAGGTCTTTGACCTAATTAGGTCAAGTAGAACCCTCAAAAGGGATTATGACCTAATTAGAGACCTTAGTTGATATATTACAAATGAACAAATCTTGTTGTAATAATTAGGACAGCAATCTCTTAAAGGATGTTGAGCTAGGGAAGCAGAATTGGCTAGAGCATAATGTTCCCTCGCCAATTGGACCAGAAGCCCTTGATTTCTAGATAGAATAACCAACAATTAACACCCTAAATAACTCCTTGACCTAATTAGGTCAAGTGGAGTCCGTCAAGACCATCTTGAAGTGGTTGACCAATTTATGTGTCTTTAACAATATTCTCAATGTAGGATATGGCTTCACGAGGTAGTGGAAAGCAAAATGACGATGGTGGACGCAGGGATAAAGGAAAAGGGGTAGAAAGAGTGAGTTCTTACCCTTTGTAATCACTTAATTTTCATGTTTATTTTCATGCTTATATTTTTATGTGTATGCTATATGAAAAGAACAATGAAAATTAAATATAAATGAAAATAAAGTAGAGAAAAAGTAAAAGAACAAAGAAATGAAATGGGCTAAGTTAGGGGTCAACCCAACAGTGGAGGTGGGGTGAATGTCCTCCCAATGATGATGAAATGAAAGGAACGTGCGAATATGAAAAGGCACGTTAAGAAATGTGTGCGAATATGAAAAGGCACGCAAGCGCGCTATATAAATGAAATGAAAGGTTAATATTCCCTTAACACTGCCCAATAACAACATGAAAAATCTAAAAGAGACTAAGAGAGTCCAACCCATGAAACAATATATGTATGAGTAAAAGATAAACCAGAGAAGAAAAAGATTCATAATAAGAATATGATGAAAACGATTCATGTAATATAACGAGAGAGTACGTAATCAATATAAAGTATGAAATCCGTAAAATGCAAATAAGACATCATAGTAAAAGGGAATAATGAGAATTCATTTAGTCTCTGACTAATAGAAAATGTAACTAAACAGGTAAAGGTGGAGGCTTCCCCTGCTAGCTCTAGCAGGCCCCCTACACGCCGGGAAAAGATGTACAAGATCTGGGTGGATGTCATCACAGCTGTCTTCGAAGTCATGGATGCCCACAAGGCGTCTTGTCGCGACCCCGACTGCCCCCACGACGAGTTTCAGTTTTATTTCAAATAGTTACTTATGGTTTTCACATGTTACAGTATAGCTTTTGGTTCTGAGTTACTTGTATAGTTTTGAGCTGATGTGATAGTATCTGTATAGTTGTAGCTCAGATATTTTGGTGACTCCTTTTTGTTATATATGTGTATCAAGTCACCTGTACTATACTATATCAGATGTATAATAAATAAGATGGGATGTACTTTTTAGCACTTCTTTTACTCTGTCAATACTTATTTATATATATAAGCAGTGATAATTATATAACTGTCATACTCTGAATTGCCTATGAAATATAGAAGATAAAAGAAAATTGCGACGGTAGCCTAGTAAGAGGGGCCGTTACAATTAAATGGTATCAGAGCATGGTTTTTGTTTGAATTCGTTAAGGAGTAATAGAAATACAAGGAATATAAGTAAAACAAACTGAAGTATCTAATTTGACGTCTTCCTGTCTCAGGAAACCTTTCGCACCTATTTGAGTAGACGACAAAGAGAAGAACTCGAAGGAGAAACTAGTCGCATGGCTGAAGACAAAATTAGGGAAAGAGCAAATCCCCCTCTATCCGAAGTCATGCAAGCATTAGCTGAGGCTATCCGAATGGGCCATAGTGCTGTTGCGGTATCGCAACCGTCAATGTCAAGTGAATCTTACGTGAAGCAATTTCTGGAAATGAGACCGCCCTTATCAAGCATTAGCTGAGGCGAGTCATGCAGCATTATGAGGCTATCGAATGGGCCCTTATCGCAACCGTCAATGTCAAGTGAATCTTACGTGAAGCAATTTCTGGAAATGAGACCGCCCTTATTTCAAGGAGGTTTGACCCCAATGGAAACTGAAGGCTGGATCAAGAGGATTGAATTAATTTTCAATGCTATGAAATGCCCCGATGATCAAAAAAATTATTTAGTCGTGTTCCTACTAGAAGGAGAGGCTGATCGATGGTGGGACAGCATGAGGCAAGGAAAATTTGCTGGGCGGAAAAATTCAGAGATTTACTTGACTGACTTTTTGAAAGAATTTGTTAACTGGTTTGTCCCTCCATCTGAAAAACAAATATTGCAGGAAAAATTTCTGAGATTAATGCAAGGAAATCGTACAGTCCTTCAATATGAAGCTGAGTTTGCGCAACTAGCTTATTATGCAGGAGATATGGTCGCCAAGGAAAGCGATCGTTGCTTTCGATTTCAATTGGGTCTACGAGAAGATGTACGGGTACATCTCATTTCACAAAGGATTAAGAATTATAATGAATTAGTAGAGACTGCTAAGTTGATTGAAAAGGATGTTGAGAGTTCGCAAAGGCGAATGGACTTTCAGAAGAAAAGACTGCCAGAAGGACAAAATATGGATTCCTCGCGAAAGAGTGGAAGTTCAAATTAGAAAAGTAAGAAAGGAGGTCCTCCATCACAAACTCGAAATGAAAGTGGGACTAGTAGTAATACGATGAAGCCCTTATGTTCAAAATGCGGAAAGAATCACTTTGGCGATTGTTTAAAGGGTACCGGCGTTTGTTTTAAATGTCTGAAGCCGGGACATCGCCGTCAAGATTGCCCGTTGTGGAAAACAGTATCTGAAAGAGGTGGTCCTAGTCAGATATCAACATTTCATCATCTTGATACCAGTTCAGTTAGTAGAATGGATAAAGGTAAAGGAATTGATACATCAGGATCTATGGTAGAAACTAGAGAAGACAGACAGGTGCAGCCTAGAGTCTTTAATATGAACCAGCAAGGAGCGAAAGCTGATGATACCGTTATCACAGGTATGATCTATGTGCATAACCACCTTTTAAAGGTATTATTTGATACAGGGCTAGCCAATCTTTCATCTCTACAAGAGCAATTAAACAATTAAGGTTGGAACCATATATATCGCTGGAAGAGTTGAGAGTTAAAATGCCTAATAATACTGAGATGACTACAAAGCTTCGATGTACAGTATGGCTAACAATTGATACCAGCCCAGTAGAAGTAGATGTTGCAGTTCTACCTCTATCTGAGTTTGATATCATATTAGGGATGGATTGGTTATCAAGACATGAAGTTATTATCAATTGTAAAAAGAAGGAAATTACACTCAAGCTGGACAATATACAGTGTACTTTTAAAGGACTAAATGAAGTTGAAAAAATTATGATATCTTCGTTAAAGGCACTGAAGAAAATACGAAAAGGTTGTGAAGCAACCTTAGTCATGATTAAGGGAACCAGTACGGTGACATGTGAGCCAACTGCAGTTCCTGTAGTATGTGAATTTCTCGAAGTATTTCCCGAAGAATTACCAGGACTACCCCCATCAAGGGATGTAGAATTTACTATTGATTTAGTGGAAGGAGCTAAGCCAATAGCAAAGGCACCATATCGCATGGCTCCTAAAGAATTGGCAGAATTAAAAAGCCAATCGCAGGAACTACTTGATAAGGACTTCATCCGACCAAGAACCTCACCTTGGCGAGCTCCAGTACTTTTTGTTAAAAAGAAAGATGGTTCGTTTCGACTATGTGTCGACTATCGAGAACTGAATAAGTTGACAGTTCGCAACCAATACCCTCTACCTTGCATTGATGATTTATTCGATCAATTAAGTAATGCAAAAGTCTTTTCTAAAATTGACTTAAGATCAGGATACCATCAGATGCGAATAAAAGAAGATGATATTTACAAAACTGCCTTCAGCACAAGATACGGACACTTTGAGTTCGTAGTCATGCCGTTTGGATTGACAAACGCTCCAGCAGTTTTTATGGATTTAATGAACCGGGTATTTAAGGAATATCTAGATAGGTTTGTTATCGTATTTATCGATGACATCCTGATATATTCTGCAAGTAAGGGTGAACATACAGAGCACTTGAGGATTGTGTTGCAAACGTTGAAGTCATGCGTTATATGCAAAATTTTCTAAATGTGAGTTCTGGTAAAATGAAGTTTCCTTCTTGGGACATGTGGTTACAGAACATGGATTATCTGTAGATCCAGCCAAAGTAGAGGCAATTATAAATTGGCCAAGACCGACTACAGTCACAGAAATTCGGAGCTTCCTCGGATTAGCAAGTTATTACAGAAAATTTGTAAACGGTTTTTGAGCAATTGCACTACCGCTTACGAAACTAACCTGAAAGAACGTTCTATTCCTCTGGACGGATGAATGTCAGGAGGCATTTGACGAGTTAAAAGCAAGACTAACTACTGCACCAATATTGGTCATGCCCTGTGGCATAGAAGGTTTTCAAATTTATAGCGATGCATCCCTGAAAGGTCTTGGTTGTGTCTTGATGCAGAATGACAAAGTCATTGCATATGCCTCGCGACAATTGAAGGATTCTGAGCGTAATTACCCAACACATGATTTAGAATTGGCAGCTGTCGTATTTGCCCTAAAGATTTGGCGACATTATTTATATGGTGCTCAATGTGAAATCTTTACAGACCACAAAAGTTTAAAGTATATTTTCTCTCAGAAGGAAATAAATATGCGTCATAGACGGTGGTTAGAACTTATCAAAGATTATGACGTCGACATTAAATACCATCCCGGTAAGGCAAATATAGTAGCTGATGCGCTCAGTAGAAAACATTTGGCACAGATGATTGTTCCGCTAACTGAACAAAAAGAGTTATTACGCGAGATACAAAATCTTGAAATGCTTACATGTATAACTACCGCTCAGACTCGCGATTTATTCTTCCAACTCATGACAGAGCATTCCCTTAAAGATAGGGTCAGGAAGGCGATGAGCCAAGATCCTATATTTGTGAAGATTCTAGATAAGGTTAAAAGTGGACAATCAATTGATTTTACAGAACAAGATGGAGTATTATTTTTAAATAAAAGGTTGTGTGTTCCTCATGTTAATACACTTCGAGCGGAAATACTTTATGAAGCACATAACACAACATATTCAATTCATCCTAGGAGAACGAAAATGTACCAAGATCTCAAGCAGGACTTTTGGTGGCCAGGAATGAAGACTGACGTAATTCAATATATTGCTAAGTGTCATACATGCCAACTTGTGAAAGCAGAACATCAGAAACCTGGCGGATACTTACAGTCACTGCCGATTCCTGAATGGAAATGGGATGACATAACCATGGATTTTGTCATGGGATTGCCAAGGAGTAAAACTGGGAACAACGGTATCTGGGTAATTATTGACCGATTAACGAAAGTTGCACATTTCATTCCTATGAAAAATGATAGCCCAGTGCAAAAGTTAGTTGATCAGTATATCGATATTATTATAAAATATCATGGAATTCCCCGGTCCATCGTGTCTGATAGAGATGGACGCTTTACGTCAGATACTTGGAAACTCATACAGAAGAAATTGGGCACAAAATTACTATACAGTACCACCTTTCATCCTCAAACAGATGGTCAGTCCGAGCGAACTATCCAACTGTTGCAAGATTTATTAAGAATGGTTGTACTCGATCTTAAAGGTTCATGGGAAAAATACTTAGCGTTGGTGGAATTTTCATACAATAATAGCTACCAGTCGAGTATTCAAATGCCACCGTTCGAGGCATTGTATGGACGAAGATGTCGCACCCCATTAAGCTGGGTAGAAGATGGTGATCAAAAGTTATTCCCAAAAACCCAAGTGGATAAGATAAACGATAAACTTACACTGGTACGAGAAAGATTGAAAATAGCCCAAGATAGACAACAAAAATATTATGATGCCAGACATCGAAGAGTAGACTTTAATGAAGGCGATATGGTATGTCTAAAGATAAAGCCCTTTAAAGGAACTTCATGAATCCGTCGACTTGGAAAGCTTAGTCCAAGGTATGTAGGACCATTCATCATCTCTGAAAGGATTGGACTGGTAGCTTATCGCCTAGTATTATCAGATGCTCTTCAAAACCTTCACGATGTATTTCATGTCTCTTCATTAAGAAAGTATATAGCAGACCCAGAGAAAATAGTCTCTCCGGAGCAAGTACAAATAGAACCGGATCTATCAAGTCCAACCGAACCATACAAGATTGTAGATTGGCAAAATAAGCAGCTTAGAAATCGAGAGGTTCGATTTGTCAAGGTCTGGTGGAAAGGGCATGGTATTCAGGAAGCAACGTGGGAAAAAGAAGAGGACATGAGAAATCTCTTCCCTCAATTGTTTGATATACTTTCAGATTAAGGATTTTCGCGGACGAAAATTCAATGAGAAGGGGAGAATTGTAAAACCCTTATTTTAGTTTATATATTAAGTAAGAAGTGTGGGGTGTCATTAGAAAATGAAACCGGCTAAAAATTAAGTGAACCAGCACTTTCCGGTTTTTAACAAGCGTGGCGTGCGGGTGTTAAGCGGCGCCGATAGGAATAAAGCAAAGGAAAAACCGCTGTTTCTCTTATTTCTCTCCCGATCCCGCGATCCCGCACAGTAGCGCAGCAGGCGGAAATCAGCCGCACGCCGACGGACGCTCCCGAGCGCTCGATCTTCCTCCGTTCTTCGTTATTTTTCCTCCGATTGAAAGGTAATCACTTCCTCTCTACTCCTCTTGCTTCTTTCCTACTTCTTTCATGAAATTTTGCATGGATTGTAGTTGAAGGAAACTTTAGATTTTAGGGTTTTCGAAAATCTTTGTTTATTTTCATTGAAAAAGCTTCTGTAACGATTTCTCTAGCTAAACCCATGAATTTGGGGGAAACCCTAGTACTTGATTTTGGTGTTAGGATTGAAATAGGTGAAACCCTAAATATCCTTAGCATGAATATTATGCTGCCCTTTCTCTAACCTAAACCAGTGAAAGAGCAGCAAAACCCTAAGGGTTTAAAGAGGTCTTTGACCTAATTAGGTCAAGTAGAACCCTCAAAAGGGATTATGACCTAATTAGAGACCTTAGTTGATATATTACAAATGAACAAATCTTGTTGTAATAATTAGGACAGCAATCTCTTAAAGGATATTGAGCTAGGGAAGCAGAATTGGCTAGAGCATAATGTTCCCTCGCCAATTGGACCAGAAGCCCTTGATTTCTAGATAGAATAACCAACAATTAACACCCTAAATAACTCCTTGACCTAATTAGGTCAAGTGGAGTCCGTCAAGACCATCTTGAAGTGGTTGACCAATTTATGTGTCTTTAACAATATTCTCAATGTAGGATATGGCTTCACGAGGTAGTGGAAAGCAAAATGACGATGGTGGACGCAGGGATAAAGGAAAAGGGGTAGAAAGAGTGAGTTCTTACCCTTTGTAATCACTTAATTTTCATGTTTATTTTCATGCTTATATTTTTATGTGTATGCTATATGAAAAGAACAATGAAAATTAAATATAAATGAAAATAAAGTAGAGAAAAAGTAAAAGAACAAAGAAATGAAATGGGCTAAGTTAGGGGTCAACCCAACAGTGGAGGTGGGGTGAATGTCCTCCCAATGATGATGAAATGAAAGGAACGTGCAAATATGAAAAGGCTCGTTAAGAAATGTGTGCGAATATGAAAAGGCACGCAAGCGCGCTATATAAATGAAATGAAAGGTTAATATTCCCTTAACACTGCCCAATAACAACATGAAAAATCTAAAAGAGACTAAGAGAGTCCAACACATGAAATAATATATGTATGAGTAAAAGATAAACCAGAGAAGAAAAAGATTCATAATAAGAATATGATGAAAACGATTCATGTAATATAACGAGAGAGTACGTAATCAATATAAAGTATGAAATCCGTAAAATGCAAATAAGACATCATAGTAAAAGGGAATAATGAGAATTCATTTAGTCTCTGACTAATAGAAAATGTAACTAAACAGGTAAAGGTGGAGGCTTCCCCTACTAGCTCTAGCAGGCCCCCTACACGCCGGGAAAAGATGTACAAGATCTGGGTGGATGTCATCACAGCTGTCTTCGAAGTCATGGATGCCCACAAGGCGTCTTGTCGCGACCCCGACTGCCCCCACGACGAGTTTCAGTTTTATTTCAAATAGTTGCTTATGGTTTTCACATATTACAGTATAGCTTTTGGTTCTGAGTTACTTGTATAGTTTTGAGCTGATGTGATAGTATCTGTATAGTTGTAGCTCAGATATTTTGGTGACTCCTTTTTGTTATATATGTGTATCAAGTCACATGTACTATATTGTATCAGATGTATGATAAATAAGATGGGATGTACTTTTCAGCACTTCTTTTACTCTGTCAATACTTATTTATATATATAAGCAGTGATAATTATATAACTGTCATACTCTGAATTGCCTATGAAATATAGAAGATAAAAGAAAATTGCGACGGTAGCCTAGTAAGAGGGGCCGTTACACTATCACAGATAATTCAGATAGCAAGAGTTCTGATAGCAGTGAAAGTGATGAAGATTTTGCTGCTTTTACTAGGCACTTTCAAAGATTTCTAAAGAAGAGACAGTGGAGGTGTAAGCCTTCCACTTCTCAGCCAAAAGATGACTGCTATCAGAAGAGAAAGTCATCCAGGAATGACAGAAGCAGGTCCAAGCCAAGCAAAGCTACATCTTCAAAGATTGTGTGCTATTGCTGCAATAGACATGGACATGTAGTGGCTGACTATCCTGAAAAGAGGAAGGAGTCAGTTGACAAAAAGAAGACTCAGGTTAAGAGCAAAAAGGAAAAGTCCTTTGTTGCTAAGAAAGACAAGAGACTGACAGACCAGTCATCTTCAGAAACAGAATCAGAAGCTGAAGCCTATATTGGATTATTTGCTGAAGAGGAAGAAGATGAGTTCATGCAGCTAATGAACTTAATTTATGAGCATGAAGACTATCAATGCAAGGGACTGATGGCTATATCTGAATGAGACAAGATCCAAGATCAGCCTGGACCAAGCAAGGTACAAAGTTGTTCTTCTAGTTCAATTTATAGTACTGAGTCAGAGTCAGATACATCTGCATCAAGTGATGTGGGTGGGTCTGAATCTGAAGGAGATATTCATCCGTTAATTGATGAATATAGGGAATTGTTGCAGGTCTTGAAGAAAAGCAAAACCTTGGCCAAAACTCAGGCAAAGGAGATTGCTAGTCTTAAGTTGACTGCAGTAGATTCAGAGAAGTTGTTAGATCAAAAACTGAATGAGATTGTCAGATTGAAAAATATAACTGTTATTCAAATGGGCACAATCACATTCAAGAATGATCAGATTAGAAATCTGGAGGTTAGACTTCAGAAAGAGAAAGATATTGTGGCTAGCTTTTCTAAACCTAAATCTGTTTTAACCTTGATAGATGAGTTTGTACCTCAAAAGGGTAAGGCTAGATTAGGGTTTAAAAAACCTGCCTGGACTGCTAGGTCCAAATCTAAAGGCAAAGCCCCAGCACAGAACAAGAAGCCTGCTGTAGATAATTTAGCTAGGGTTATACCTAAACAAAGGTACAACAAGTTTGAGTGCTGGTGTTGTGGCAAGGTAGACCACTTTGCCATAGATTGTTGGCACAATTCTAGTGTCAAGGAGAATAACAGTCAGCATGTGAGAAGACCTACAGGCAGATTTGTTAGATTTCAGGCTAATCTGAACCAAGGACCCCAAACTCATTTGGGTTCTAAGGTTAACTAGTCTTTATTGTAGGTGAGTCCAAGCTGTCATGCCCCATTATGGTACTTAGACAGTGGATGTTCCAAGCACATGACTGGAACAAGGGGGTTGCTGAAGGACTATACACCTATCAAGGATGACCCTAAAGTTACCTTTGGTGGTTCAGAAAAAAGAATCATCAAAGGCTTTGGTAACATTTCCAGTAACCAGATTACTATCACTCAAGTGGCCTATGTGAAGGGTTTGAAACATAACCTCATTAGTATAAGTCAGCTGAGTGATTTAGGATATGACATCTCATTTGTCAAGAATGATTGTCATATCAAAAGGTCAAATGATCAAAAGATCATTTTGACGGGATATAGGAAGAGAAATGTTTATTGTCTTGACTTTGTGTGTGAGAACAATGTTTCTCCTATTTGTCTTGTAGCTGATGAGAGAGTCTCACATTGAGTTAAATGGCACAAGAGGCTGGCTCATCTTAACTATAAGACTATTGGCCAACTCTTTAGCAAAGAGTTAGTGAGGAATGGTCCTCAAGTTAAGTGTATTAAGGATGAGATATGCTCAGCTTGTCAAAAAAGCAAGCAGACCAAATCCACCTTTCATAGCCTTGAAAATAAGGATTCTGTGAGGTGTCTTTACCTCTTGCATATGAATCTATTTGGTCCTATGTCAGTTCATAGTCTAGGTAGGAAAGTCTATACATTTGTGGTGGTTGATGACTACTCTAGATATTCCTTGGTGTTCTTTCTAAGACAAAAATCTGAAACCACAATTGTCTTATATAGTTTTGTTAAACAAATTCAGAATGAGTTGAACAGTACAGTTGTCAAAATCAGAAGTGACCATGGTACTGAATTTCAGTCTGAAAGTATGACAAAACTATGTGAAGAATTTGAGATATTTCAAGAATTTTCTTCACCAAGAACAACTCAGCAAAATGGTATTGCTGAAAGGAAGAATAGAACATTGATAGAGGCTGGTAGAACGCTATTGAGTGACACTTCTCTCCCAGAATATTTCCGGGCTGAGGCAGTAAATACTGCATGTCATGTAATCAATAGGGCTACTATCACCAAGTGCCACAAAAAGACTCCTTATGAGATTGTGAAGGGCAGAAAACCAAATTTATCCTATTTCAGGATCTTTGGTTGCAAGTGTTATATACTTAACAATAGCAAGTCTTATCTAACCAAGTTTGCTGCCAAATCCCAAGAGGGGATCTTTGTTGGGTACATCAACAATAGTAAGGCTTATAGGGTCTAAAACTTGATTACTCAATTTGTAGAAGAGTCTGTACATATAGTTTTTGATGAAACTAGACTGATTAACTGTGAGTTGTCAAGTAGTGTTTGCAGTTCAACAGGTCTAAACAAGAGAATGGACAAGCTTACCTTTACAGAAGGTTCTACTGCAACTCAGCAAGTGAAAAATGGTAGCTGCTGTCCAGGGGGAGTACAAGACTCTCTAGATGCTGAAGAAGACCAAGAGGTGCAGCTAAATGAAGAGACTGGAGGGGTTCAACCTGAAGAAAGACTACCTCCAGCTAATAGACACTTAAAGGATCATCCAGCCAATCAAATAATTGGTGATCCAAGATAAGGAGTGCAAACTAGAAGCAGGAATCTGAGTACAGTTCTTTACTCCAGTTTCCTATCACAAGTGGAACCAAAGAAATTTGAAGAAGCAGTTCTAGACCCTCACTGGATTGATGTCATGCAAGAGGAGCTGAATCAGTTCAGAAGATGCAAGGTCTGGAAGCTAGTTCCTAAACCCAAAGACCACAACATCATTGGAACAAAATGTATATTTAGGAACAAATTGGATGAGAGTGGAATTATTATAAAGAATAAAGCTAGACTTGTTGTAAAAGGATATAGATAGGAAGAAGGTATTGATTTTGATCAAACCTTTTCCCCAGTAGCAAGACTGAAAGCAATAAGGATGTTCCTTGCCTATACAACATATCAAGGGTTTAAGGTATTCCAAATGGATGTTAAGTCAGCTTTCCTAAATGGAGATCTAAAAGAAGAAGTCTATGTAGAGCAGCCCTCAGGTTTTGTTGATCCTCTCAAACCTGATTATGTTTATAGACTTAGGAAGGCTTTGTATGGGTTGAAACAAGCACCAAGGGCTTGGTATGAAACCATATCTAGTTTCCTCATTGAGAACAAATTCTCAAGGGGAAAATAGACAAGACTCTATTCCTTAGGGAATCTAAAGGCAAGATTATCCTAGTCCAAATATATGTGGATGACATAATATTTGGGTCTACTGAAAGTAATCTTTGCAGAAAGTTTGCAAAACTTATGCAAGGAAAATTTGAAATGAGCAGTATGGGGGAACTTAAGTTCTTCTTGGGTCTCCAAGTAAGATAGACTGAAGATGGCCTGTCCATTTGCCAGTCTAAGTTCACCCTAGAGTTGATAAAGAAGTATGGTATGGAATCATCCACTACCATGAAAACTCCTATGGGGTCAAGCATGTCTCTAAGCAAAGATGATGTAGGGAAACCTGTAGATGAAACTTTGTATAGAGGGATAGTTGGCTCCCTACTGTATTTGACTGCTAGTAGACCAGATATCATGTATGTTACATGTGTCTGTGCTAGGTACCAAGCATGCCCTAAAGAATCTCATCTGACTACAGTCAAAAGAATTTTAAGATATCTTAAGGGCACACCTTATCTAGGCCTTCGGTACCCTAGGAATGGAGATTTTGTACTGACAGGTTATTCAGATGCAGATTTTGCAGGCTGCAAGGAAGATAGGAAGAGTACTACAGGAACCTGTCAATTTCTAGGTGGAAGGCTGGTGTCATGGAGTAGTAAGAAGCAGACCAGTGTGGCAATCTCCACATCTGAGTCAGAATATGTTGCTGCAGGAAGCTGCTGTGCACAACTTTTATGGATTCAACATCAGCTAGTAGACTATGGTATTCAAGTAGAACACCTTTACTTTGTGATTCTACAAGTGCAATTTCTATAGCCAATAATCCTGTCTCACATAGTAGGACTAAGCATATAGAAATTAGATACCATTTTCTTAGAGAACATGTAGAAAAAGAGGATATTTCCTTAGAATATGTTAAAACAGATAATCAGATTGCTGATATGTTTACTAAACCTCTAGATGAAACCAAATTCAATAAGTTTAAAATTGAATTATGAATGTTAAACTTAGAATAGTTTCATACAATTGGCTAAGTAAAATGGTGTCGACACAAGGAGTTGTCTGTGTCGACACATAGAAGTGGTGTCAACATTTCAGAGAAATGGTGTCGACACATCTAGAAAGTGTGTGTCGACACTTCAGAGAATTAGTGTCGACACATCCAGAGTAGGTGTCGACACATCCAGGGCAGTGTCGACACTTAGATTTAACACTTATTTCGTCGAGTGAAGTATCGACTAATCGTCGAACGCAGATGTATAAGTGTCGACACATCATAATTGGTGTCGACACATATAAGCCAACATTATTGTCGAGACTTAAGTAGTCTGTGTCGACACTTTTCAACAGTGTCGACAATTTAGAGTATTATGACGCGCCTTTTCATCTTAGTTTTTCAAAAGGTATAAATAGGTCTTCATCATTGTTTGTCGACACGCTTTCAATTGTTTCGAGACCAAAACTTTGTGTTGACATCTATCTCATCTAAATTCGAGATTTCTCAAAACCCTAATGGCGTCCAAGCTAGAAGAGAACGTCAATGAAGGTTATGAGCTAGTACGACATGTCTTTAACGATGCGGAACCAGAAATTCAAGGTGTTGTAACCCTAGTTGCTGAGACTGGTTTGGAGTATCTAGTTTCTGAGCCCATCAAAATTTGGAAGAAGGAAGTACTCGAATTCTTTGGTGCAGCTACTCTTGATGAAACTGGACTCAAGATTAAATCCATCGTCCATGGAGAAAAAGTAAAACTCACCCAGAAGAGTCTAAGAAAAGTTCTACATCTACCAAGAACTAAAGAGGAAGAAGATGTACCTGCATCTAAGACAAGGGAGACACTGCAATGGTGTGGACTAGATTCAAACATGAAGATTGGATCAATTTTTAACAGGAAAGGCAAGAACATGCAAGACAAGTTCTTATCTGAAGTGGTAGGTAAAGTGATTCTGAGCAAGCCAGTTGGGCATGATAGGATATCAGCTCACATGTTCAGCTTAATGACAAGAATTATCTTTAAGCTAAAAACTGATTGGTCAGCTGTGATGTTTGAGAAGATTAAGGAAAGTCTGAAGAAACCTAATCTGGGTAGGATAATGAGCTTGTACTTAGTTGGAACTATTTCAGAAGTGATGAACCAAGCTGCAAGTTCTAAAATAAATCACATGAGGAGGATGGATATTAGAATTATCTCAAGATGGGATAGGGTGTTAACCAAGGACATGCCTACTCCAGAGAAGGAAACACCTTCACAGAAGAAGAAGAAGAAAGCCATAGTGGATCCTGAATCCTCCAGTAGTTCAGAGGAGCAAGTAGTTTTTAGTTCTGTTGAGAGAGAGAAAGCAGTTTTTGAGGGGGAGAAGGTAAACCTTGAGGGGGAGCATGTAAAGTCCCATGAGGAGACTGAAAGAAATGAGAATGAGGAGCAAAGGGTGCAGGGGAAGCTACCTAGGACTACACAGGACTTGCATCCTAGTCCTCAAGTTAGAGTAGACATTGCCAGTACTTCTGCTTCTAAGGATGAAGAAGATGCTAGAGCCAAGAAAAGAAAGCTTATGGTCTTCAAAAGAAGGAGTCAAAGCTACAAGAAAGCTTTACAAACTATTGCTCCACAGCCTGCTCCATCAATTGATTACAGTTCTTTGTTAGTATCCATGCAAGTGAAATTGGATGAACAAAGGGTAGCAATGGAAAAGTATATAGATGAAACTCACAAGGATCTTCAATTCTCTTTAGCAACAGATATAAAATCTATAAGATTTGAAGTCAATCAAAATAAGAAAGAAATGACTGATTGCTTCCACAAGGGTGGAAATGATGTTGTTTACCTTGCCACTCACCAAGAAAAGATCAAAACACAAGTAGATGACATGGCTGTCAAGCAGGGATATGTTCATGAAAATCAGATTAGAATGAATGATAATCTAACTGCATCTCATAATGCCATTATTACTGAATTGAAAATTGTTGCAACAGCCCAGTCTGTTGATAAGTCAACAGTCAAGCCAGAGTTTGATAAGGCAAAGTTTGATAAGGACTTCCAGGAAGGCATAACTGCTGTCAAAGCAACTATTATAGAGTCTCAAAAGACTATTTCTGGACTGCTGCTCAAGTTAAAGGGTTTTTATAAGGATGAAGTTAATTTTCTAGATGAACAGATCAGATTTTAGAAGGATGATCTTAGAGATCACATAGCTAGAGAAGTCATAAAGGGGGAGAGGGTTTTAGTCAAAGCTGGATCTAACCATGCTAAATGGATTTCCAATAGCATCAGAGCCACACTTGGATATCCCCCCTGTGTGATGATGACAATGTAGCTGAATCTGGAATGAATCCTGCATATTTTGGAGGAGAACAAGCTGAAGTAGCTCAGGTGATCTATCCTCCTGCAGATTTTGAAATGATACATCAAGAAGTCCAATCTATGTATAGCCCTCCTGAGGGTAATAAGAATATTATTATTGAGAAAGTAGACAAGCCTGTGCCTGAGGAAGTTTTGAAAGAGCAAGAAGCTCAATTATCTAAGAAGAGATTCAGAGAACAGGCAAAGTTAAGGCCTGATTTTGAATAGTGGAGCCCAACTTCTAAAAATATTATACTGACTGCTTGGAAAGCTGCAAAGGACAATTTTCTAGAGAGGGGCAAATGGTACTCTGACCAAGAATGGAGAAAACATGAAGCCAGATAAGAGGCTATAGTTCAGTACAGAAGAAAGGCTAAACTTGGGAAGCTACCTCCTAATGCACAGGAGCCTAGCAAGTATTTTCCTAAGTCTTATCATTATTTTGAGAGACAAAAGATAAGGGCTGAAGAACTAAAGAAAAAAGATCTTAAGGGAAAGAAGGCTGCTGATGACATTGATGCTCCAGTTCAAGCCAAGATTCAATCAGGCAAGGGCATTGTCATCAAAGAGCCAGAGTAGCCATAGAATAGAATTTTCTTAAGTTTACAACTTTGTAATCATTTGTGTTGAAATCCATGTACACTTTTGATTAAAGAAACTTTTGATAGTTGAAAAAAATCTTTTATGAATGCTCATTGTGTTAGCATTAACATTTTGTGATAAAATATTTTATATGCTTTGTTTCAGTAATTACCCTGTCATATAATGTTGTTATACATCATATTGTGTATTTGTTATGTATGGTGTATATCATTGACTAAGGGTTATGACTTCTCCAAATAGGGGGAGATTGTTGGGTACATTGGAAAATGTGTACCAGATTTGAAGAAGCCTCACCCTACTCAATGATATACATCAAGGTGTATTTGATGTGTTTTGAGTTTATTTGTGCAGGTTAAGTGATTGCAGGAAATGCAGAAAAGTTTCTAAGTCCATATGTCGACACCTAGAGAAGCAGTGTCGACACTTATGAAGGCTTGTGTCGACGCTGAAGAAAAGCTGTGTCGACATTTGGAGTAAATTGTGTCGACACCAGGAAAGGCAGAGTCGACACCAGAAGAAAAGTGTCGACATATACAAGGAGTGTCGACACACTGTGAAGAATTGTCAACATAAATTGTGTCGACACTTAGAAGCAGTGTCGACACCCAGAGAAGCTTAGTCGACATCAAATGTGTCGACACCAGGAGGCAGTGTCGACTCAGCAAGCTTTAAGAAAGTTAAAGTAACAGAAGGCTTGTGTAGACACAAAGGAGATGTGTCGACACTCAGCAAGTTTCAACACAAGAAGGCATGTGTCGACATAAAGGATATGTGTCGACACACAGCAGAATTCAACTAAGTGTTAAAGAATAAGTATTTGTGTCGACACACAAAATCTGTGTCGACACATTCAATAGAAGGCTTGTGTCGACACACAGAATCAGTGTCGACACATTCTGAAGAAGCAGTGTCAAGAAGCTGTTACAACAACACAAGGAGTTGTGTCGACACCACCAAGGCTAGTGTCAACACTTAGTCCACTTGTGTCGACACTTAGTCTATTTGTATCGACCCATAATGAAGATCAGTCTCGACACTTTCAGACAGGGACAGTGATTTCAAGAAGTGACTGGATGACTTGACAGCTGCCATTTCTAACCGGTCAACTACTACTGTCAGAGCTGTCAGAAAGTTGTTAGAAACCGGATCAACCGGTTACCATGGAGAAAGATTATATAAAGGCTTCCTCCTTCAACAGAAGAAGACGATTAATAGAAGAACAATCACAACCAACTAACAACAACTAAGAGAGAAGTAATTATACAGAAGATTTTTGACAGAAGATCTAGAAGAAGTTGGAGAGAGAGAGCTCCATCTAAGAAGAGCAGTTGTTGAACCAGGCTGCAAAGTTAGATTCAGATTGAAATCTGGATCTTAAGTCAGAAGCTGATTGAAGATCAACTTCACAGAAGATTCAACCCTACTAAGTTCAGATTCAAGAAGCTTTGAAGAAAGCTAAGGGAGGTTGATCTCTGTCAAGTTCTTTCAAGAACTCATCAAGAAGCCATCTATCCCCTCTCTCTCTTTCAGGGTAGTGGTCATAAACTTTGTTTAATCAATTTTCTGTAGGATCTATTATAGATCTGAGCTGTAAGCCTATATTATAAAGGCTGAGTGTAGGAGATTTAGATCTCTGAGTGTCGGTCTTGTTGAAGACTGAGTGGTAGGGCTTTGTGCCTGAGTTGTAGGAGACTGTGTTCTCTGAGTGTAGGCCTTGGTGAAGGCTGAGGTAGGGCTGTTTGCCTGAGTTGTAGGAGTGGGGTCACTCTGAGTTGTAGGAACCTGGTTTAGGTTCTGAGCTGCTGTAAGATCTGAGGATCTGAGGTGAAGTGCAGAAGTTAGGCTGAATCTAGTACACTGCTAGATAGGCGAAGGGGGAAAGTGGATGTACCCAGACCTTAGGGAACACTATAAAAATCTGTGTGCATTCTGTGTTTGATTGTTTCTGTGATTGCTGAGCTAGCTGTGCTGAATAGTTGTAGAATATTGCAAATACAGGTTTAATTGTACAGAGTTTCTGCCTTGAAATTAAAAAGGAAAGTACACCTATTCACCCCCTAGGTGGTTAGGCACTATTTCTTTCACTCTCACCTAGCTGGCAGTGCTAGAAGTCACTCGATGGTGTCAGCCTTGGACCCCGAGCAGATCCTGCTGTCAGGCTCTCACCTAGCTGACAGGGCTGGAAGTCACTCGGTGCCATCCTTAGACCTCGAGCAGATCCCGCTGTCAGGCTCTCACCTAGCTGGCAGGGCTGGAAGTCACTCTATGGTGTCAGCCTTGGACCTTGAGCAGATCCCGTTGTCAGGCCCTCATCTAGCTGGCAGGGCTGGAAGTCACTCAGTGTCATCCTTAAACCCCGAGCAGATACCGCTGTCAGGATCTCACCTAGCTGGCAGGGCTAGAAGTCACTCGGTGTCATCCTTAGACCTCGAGCAGATCCCGCTGTCAGGCTCACCTAGCTGGCAGGGCTGGAAGTCACTCGATGGTGTCTGCCTTGGACCCCGAGCAGATCCCGTTGTCAGACTCTCACCTAGCTGGCAGGACTGGAAGTCACTCGGTGTCATCCTTAGACCTCGAGCAGATCCTGCTGTCAGGCTCTCACCTAGCTGGCAGGGCTGGAAGTCACTCGATGGTGTCAGCCTTGGACCCCGAGCAGATCCCGCTGTCAGGCTCTCACCTAGCTAGCAGGGCTGGAAGTCACTCGGTGTCATCCCTAGACCTTGAGCAGATCTCGCTGTCAGGCCCTCACCTAGCTGGCAGGGCTGGAAGTCACTCGATGGTGTCAGCCTTGGACCCCGAGCAGATCCTGTTGTCAGGCTCTCACCTAGCTGAAAGGGCTAGAAGTCACTCGGTGTCATCCTTAGACCTCGAGCAGATCCCGCTATCAGGCTCTCACCTAGCTGTCAGGGCTGGAAGTCACTCGATGGTGTCAACCTTGGACCCCGAGCAGATCCCGCTGTCAGGCTCCCACCTAGCTGGCAGGGCTGGAAGTCACTCGATGCCATCCTTAGACCTCGAGCAGATCCCGCTGTCAGGCTCTCACCTAGCTGACAGGGCTGGAAGTCACTCGATGGTGTCAGCCTTGGACCCCGAGCAGATCCCGCTGTCAGGCTCTCACCTAGCCGGCAGGGCTGGAAGTCACTCGGTGTCATCCTTAGACCTCGACCAGATCCAGCAGTCAGGCTCTCATCTAGCTGATAAGGTTGGAGGTCACTCAGATAAGTCCTACACTCCCCAGGTAGTGCCTGACAAGCTTGGCCCTTCCAAGAATAAAGGAGAGGAGCTCGGCATAGGCGAGCTCGAGCTCGCCAGTTCAGCTCGGCATCGGCAGAAGTTTGGCGAGCCAGGCCCTTGAACCTCGCCGAAGGGAGGCGAATCCCGCCAGGACACCTCGCCCCCCGCTATGTTTTACTTGGACAATTTTAGAGAATTTGGTCTCATATTGATAAGGTTATGGGCTGCTCGCGTGCGAGCAAGGGCGAGTCCTAAGAATGGGCGAGCTTTCAAGATGAAATCTCAGGGCCGAGTCCTAATGATTGTCCTACTTGCAACGCCATCTACGCGAGGTCGCTGGGGGAAGTGCTCACAGGCAAACAGGGAACGGCAGAGATCCAGCAAAGGATAAAAAAATATATGTATATAGTAATATAGTTACAGTGAACACAGAAGGAATCAAAAATGTTTTTCATTAGGTAATGATATTTACAGGTCTAGCTCGCCTCGGCGAGGTTACAAAAAAAGGGGGAAAGAAAGAAATTTACAGGATCAGCCCTCACCCCATTCGCCGGATTGACGATCCCCATCCCCTCCACCAGATGGGTCCTGAAAGCTTTTTCCAAAGAGCGTGTCCAGGTTGTCCTCCTTCTCGCTGGGCGGCGTTGCCGGGAACAAGCTCGACATCAGGTCCTTGGCGGAGATATCCTCGCACCCCTCCACCAACACCCCAGTGTCCTTCATCATCTGGAGGGTGCACTCGGCGGTCTGGATGGAGTTGATCCACAATCTCTCGGCGAGATCGGCCTCGCCAAAGATCCTCGGCCTCTTGTAGGGGAGGGTAGGATCGGCGTCGCTGGCCGGGAAGAAGATCTCCGCCTGGCGACGGACCTCGTGGCTGAGGTTCTGATTCTCCTCCTTCAGCCTCACATTCTCCCCCTCCATCTCGGCAAGCCGGTCGCGCAGCTGGCCGATCTCCTCCTCCTGCTCGGCATTGCGAGCCCGCAGCTCGCCGACAGCCTTGGCATCCAAATGAGAAAGAAAAATTCGTTAACAGCGCAAAATATTTCAAGTAAAGGAGAGAAGAAGCCTGATACTCACCAACCCGCATGCGGCTTGGGCGAGAAGACCCTCGGCGATGCCGAGCCGCCTCGCCTGATCAACGACCTTGTCTTTGGCGACGTCGCGGGCTTGCTCGGCTTTTTGGAGTTGGTTGCTGAGACCGAAGCTGCGGCAGACCAGCATATGATGGAGCTCCATAGCTCGTAGGTGGGCCTACAGGCCCTCATGGCCGAGCTGCCGTAGGATCATGCCCTTGTAGGCCTCGGCGTCTTCCCGGCCATAGAGGTCGAAGCCGAGGGCGTAAGCATGACCAGTGGCGGGCTCGCGGTCATGCCAAGAGGGATGAAGAGTGGAGATGGAAACCCGGTGGGTCAGCTCGTCCCACTGCACCATGGGCTCGCCCGCCGAGTCTCTCCACCGCCCCCCGAAGTTGAAGAGGGGATGCTCTTTCAGCGTGCCACGCTCGCGAGCCGTCCTCTTCGCCGAAGGAGGTGGCAAGATCGCTGCAGGGGGAGCGGAGGCCTCGCCGCCCTTCCGCCCCTTGCTGGTAACTTCCTTCAGCGGGCTCTCCGGCGACGCATCGGGGGAGACTTCAAGCGAGCTCATGTATCCGGGGCTGGATTGATTTTGTTGATGTTGTTTCCCCCGCGGAGCCAGCAAGGCTCTCTTCATATTTTTGGGTAGTTGTTGACGATGGGGCGGGCTAGACCCCGTACCCTCAGGCCGCCTCTTGCTGGAAGAAGGTTTGGAGAAGGTCGCCTCGTCTCGGCAGGCTGCCACCGCTGCCTTCTCGCGAGCGAGAGGGTCCGGGTACAATCCTGAGTCCGCAAATGGCGGGTTCACGGGAATTAGCCGCTCCCCTGCAAGAAAAAACTTGGAAAAGTTAGAAGATTTCCAACAGCAATATGGCAAGCTCGGCAATCTGGCGAACTCGGCAATATGGAGAGGACGATACCTTCGCCGGGCAGGATGGGGAGAAGCGTGTCAAGGCCCCTTCGCAGGAAGGAAACCTCGAAGTCCTTGTGGAGGAAGTATTTGTGGAGGTCGGCATCATTGCCGGACATGGCCGGCGGGCAGTAGACCTGCTCGCCCTTCTGCTGAGGCAAGTAGGGGATGTTGTCGCGATCGTCCTTGATGAAGGCAATCTTGGTCATCCAATTATGGTGCTTGTTCGCGATCTCGCGAACTTTGATCAGCGAGCCCATAAAGTAGGTGACACCATCCGGCGCCGCCTTGTATGAGAAAAGCTTCCTGAACACCGTCAGGTTGAACTCAATCCTCTCTCGGCGTAGGTAGCTCGCGTACACCACCATCATGGCAATGACATTGGAGTTCAGCTGCGCGGGCACCGCGCCATAGTATTTCAGAATCTGCCGGATCTTCGGCCAGAGGGGGAGGCGCAGCCCCACCTCGAAGTGCGAAATGGGGAAGGCGAGCTCGTCATCATAAAAGGTATTGATGGCCTCCCCCTGCCTCGGCCGGCGCGCCTCGAAGCCTGGCAGCATATGGTCTCGAACAAGCTCGGCGAGCTCGGCCTCACTCGTGTGCCCCTCAAAGAAACAATAGTCTGTGAAGTGCTGGGCGCACTTGGAGCGACCGTCGGCATCAGGGTTGGTCTTGCCCATGCTCGCAGAAGGAGGGGTGGAGCGAGAGCAGAAAAGAGGAAAAGCAGGAAGAGGGAAAAGCAAGCAGTTAAGGCAATAGTACGGGGGTTGGTGGGGGGGGCGCTATTTATAGAAAAATTAATCGGGTGGCCAAGCTGTCCAATTGGCCCAGCTCTCCAACCCCCAGCTCGCCGACTTCCGACGCGTTCCAACCAAGACTAAGTCAAATAAGAAGCAATATAATTACTATTATTAAAACACAAGTCGCACCTAAGAATGTTTGAAGTAATTTATTACAACAATCTAGTGCGGGAATAAAGAAGCGGGGCGCGCGGGCAGGGGAAAATTCAGAGGCGAGTACTGGTCGGCTCGGTAAGGGAGCCGCCTTTTATCTACCCCGACCTCACATCCCCCGTCCCCCAGGCTGCCGCGCGCGGAGGAGCTCGCTGATCCTCCCCGAATTCCTCTGTGCCACCGAGAGGCCGTCATCTATCTCGTCTAGGAGTCGGGAAGGAGAAGTCATCTCGCCGGCCTGGCCGCTTCGCCCCTAGTCAACGAGACGCGCGTAGTCGCATTGAAGCGCCTCGTTGACCTCCTGCACCTCGCGGACCCCGCGCACGAGCTTCTTCAAAAGCTTGATTACCCTCATCGTCAGCTCATCGTTCTCCACTTCAGGGCCAAAGTAAGAGTCCAGTGAGCTCAGGGAGGGGAGGGGAGAGCAATGGGCTGGGGGGAGCTGTGGAAACATAAGCATCGGCAAGGGAAGATGCGCTGGAAGATCGCATGACAAGAATGCAAGGCCAAATTTACCTCACGAGCTCGGCAGCTCAAAGGAGATGCGGGGAGGGACAAACCTCAAGTCCTTCCCGCGACCTGGGCGGCGCGCTCCCGATGAGAGAAGCTCGAATCACGGGATGGGGATGGTCTCCATGGCCGCCCCTGTGATCACAACAGCTCGCTGAGGGGAGGGGGCGCGCACAGGCGAGCTTGGCTTCTACGAGCTCATCCCCAAGGTCCCAAAGGGAGGGGACGGGTCCCGAGGACGGTTCTCTGGAGTCATGAATCGCGAGTCCCCAAGAGTGGTCTTGGCTCGCGGGGTGGTGTCTTGGGGCGCGACGCCCCCCACGCCATCAAGCGGGCTGTCCAAGCCATCACAGATTTTGACATTATTCTTGCCCTTTTCAGGGGCAGGCAGAGTGGAGGAGCCGGTCCCGTGCTCCAAGGTGGTCCTCAGGTCGTCATAAATGGGCTCGACCGCTTGAGAAAACGGCTTCACCCTCTTGGAGCTGGGCTCGGCAGAGCCGCCCTGCGGGACAGTGGGCGGAACCACAGTCATGGCAGCTATGCGAGCAGCTGAGGCTTGGCGAGCTCGGTTAAGGCGCTCTTGGATCTCCTTAGGAATCGGCATCTCGGCAGGGCTATAACAAAGGGATTGACAAAAGACAGGTAGGTATGCAGGTGTATATATATATAGCCGCAGGTGGACCCCACCCGAAGATTCCCTTCGATCCACCCCGCGCTCGCCGAACACTTGGGGTTGGATGTTTCTTTCCGAGCTTTGTCAAGCTAAAAAAGAGCGGGTATTGTGTACAACCCGCATCCGGCGAGCGGGGTGAACCAGGAACCAGGCCGGCCAGCTCAGATTACCAAGGCCCCAGGCGAGCTCGGCCGAGAAACCCCGGCCCGAGCTCGGCATTCATCGACCGCGAGCTCGACATTCGCCGAGCTAAGCCAAGATTCGTCGAGCTGAGGTCGACTAACGGAGGTCGACCGATAGGCGAGCTCATCGTCCCAACTCGCACTCGCGCAAAGGAGCTCGGCAACAGCAGGCGAGCAGGATCCGCCGAGGTGGCCAGTCTCCCCAGCTCGCCCAGATCTATGAGGTACTTTTTACTGTTTAGCTCCCGCTTGTCTACCCATAGCCCTTCAAAACAGCGGAGTTTGGCTGTTGGCAGACCCACCCAAGGGCATTTTGGTAATTTCAGGTCAGTTTAGTTTGGTTATTGGCAGTTCATATCCTGAAAACTATAAATAGGACCCAAGGGGTACCCCAGAAAGCAGGCTTCCTGTGCTCTTTTGCTCCAGTTTTCAAGTGCTTTCTGAGGGTACCTTAGCTCGGCCTTTGGCTAAGGAGGGAAAGCGCTCTCAGTTCTTCCGGGTGTGTGGTGGGTCCTCCCCGCCGAGCCCTTGGATCAATCCTCCCTTGTTTCTTTTGTTGTTTTGCTTGCAAGAGCGAAGTAGGTGTGCGATCACCCCTTCCCCAAGGGTGAACTCCATAGGAGACCGTTTCACGGTTTCAACAATGGGATTCTACAATTCAAACATCACATATTCGTTCCCGGTACCGGAGGGATTCGTGAGGAAATTCTGCAAGAGGCCCATCAGTACAGGTACTCGATTCACCCTGGCATAGTTAAGATGTACGTGGACTTGCGCAGGACCATTTATTGTCCTGGAATGAAAAGAGATGTCACCAACTTCGTGGCCCGGTGTCAGACTTGTCAGAAGGTTAAAGCCGAATGCCGCAGTCCAGGAGGCCTATTACAGCCACTGCCGATACCAGAGTGGAAGTTTGAAGATATCTCCATGCACTTCGTCCACGGCCTACCTCGATCCCGCACTGGGAATGACTCAATATGGGTGGTCGTAGATCGACTCACCAAGGTAGCGCGGTTCATTCCAAATCGAGAGGGTGACGGAGTAGATATCCTGACCAGGATGTTCCTAGAGCAAGTGGTATGATTTCACGGAGTACCAAAGTCCATCGTGTCAGATCGTGACGTGCGTTTCACATCTAAGGAGTGGAGGCGGGTACAGGCGTACTTGGGAACCAAAATTGGCCTTCAGCACCGCCTTCCACCTGCAGACAGACGGACAAACGGAGAGGATGAACCGGATGATGGAGGATCTTCTTCGACTGTGCATAGTGGAGCACAATGAGTCGTGGGAGCAGTTATTGTCGTTAGTCGAATTTTCATACAATAACAGCTACCATGCTATCATTAAGATGGCCCCATACGAGGAATTGTATGGAAGACGTTGCCGAACCCCATTGACTTGGGCTCAGGAAGAGGACCCGGAAGCCTTGGGAGTGGCTTACATTGATGACACTACGACATCGATACGGCTGATCCAAGAGCGAATGCGGGAAGTGCAGAGCCGAAAGGCCAAGTACCATGATGCGCGACACCGACCGGTGGAGTTCAGCATGGGGAAGATGGTATTTTTGAAAATAAAGCCCATGCATGGTGTCTCCCGGTTGAGAAAGCAGAAAAAGTTTGATCCCCACTTCTTGGGCCCCTATCCGGTGATAGAGCGTGTTGGACCCGTCGCTTATCGTTTAGCCTTGCCCCCAGAGTTGGGGAATCTTCACTATGTGTTTCATGTCTCTTCCTTGAGACGAGTCCTCCGGCAACCAGAGCAACACCTTCCTACCCCACCGGCGCAATTACAGTCAGATAGATCATTACAGCTCGAACCCGTCAGAGTAGTAGATTACAAGGTGAAGACACTACGTAACAAAACCATTCCGATGGTTAAGATGCTATGGTTAAACTGCGAACGAGAGAAGTTCACGTGGGAACCTGAAGCACTCCTCCGAGAAAAGCACCCATAGCTCTTTCCCCAGGTATGTTACTTTTCCCCCTACTTCAAGCAAATTTTCGGGGACAAAAATCCTTTTATTTTTATTGGATTGTAACATCCCGACTTTTATTGGGCCACCAGAGCCCTAGTGGGCCCAATAAAAGTGGCCCGAACACTGCCCATGACCCGGTGGGAGATAACCCTAAGCGGGAAATAGAGCTAGAGAACTTTGAATTGAGTTTTGTCAGTTCATGTGACCTCGTATAGTCAATGCGAGTGCATCAGAACTCGTTCAGTTGGACCCTGAGGTCATATAATGAATGTGATTATTCCTCGTAAAACACAACGAGAGCCGATTTTGGATATCAAGCTAGAGAACTCTGAATTGAGTTCTGTCGATTCCTGTGGCCTCATATAACCCAGACAGGTGCATCAGAACCCGTCACGTCACAATCTGAGATCTAACGATAGTTTTACACACTTCGACCATTTTAGCGCGCTGCGACGCGCAAATTTTCGACTTTCACCAAACGGACTCTAATTCAACCCCAGTCAGTGGTGTTGGACTCGTGTGGTCAATAAGAAGTCAACGGAAGTCGTCCCAGTCAAATTCGACGACAATTGGTCAGCTAATGGTCAAATCAAGTGTAGTCGTACACTGAAAAGCGTGCGCACACCAATTATGACACGACACCCAAACTTTGACCCAATCCCGATGACTTGGACCCACTCTAACTTTGACCAGTAAGGGGGACCCACCCTAGGGTTGACTTGGTCAAACCCCCCATAAAAACCTATTTTTGGATTTTTTTTTTCTCCAAGGGGCCCACCTCCTCTCCAAGGAAGGCTAGCCCATGCCCCCTCACTCTTTTTGGGTCCCCCAGCCAACATACACCCATAGGTTAGATGGAGGCCCACCCTACCCCTCCTCTCCTCTCTTTCTCCCTCTCTTTTCAAAAAGCACAAGCCCAAGAGGGCTTCACCTTCTTTCCCCCGCATGGGGGAAAAGAGGAGGCCTCCAGCTGTCCTTGGACTGCTGGAGGGTGGGGATTTAATCCCTCCATAAGGAGGGATTAATCCTACCTTACCTACGGGAGGGGAGATCCCCCTCCCCAACCCTATAAAAGGCCACCCCACCCCCTCTCCTTCCCCCAAGCCTCAGAGCAACTCCCCCCTGTCTGACCCTTGCCGGAGCTCATGTGGCCGGAAAAAGCCAAGCCGAGGCTCCTCCCCCCTCCACCACCACCACCAAGGCATGGCCGACCAGGCCGGCCCCTCTCGAGCCCACCAGACTAAGGTGGAACCTTCTCTCTCTCCCCCTCCCCATTCTGGACGTGATGCATGGCACTCCCGGCGGCCGGAGCACCGCCGGCGCCACCCGAGCCTAGTTTCAGGCTGAGTGGTGCTCAAGGAGGAAAGATCATTCCCCAGTGCCGGTGGTGGCACTGGGGGAGTGTTATACTACTGGGGGCGGCGGCCCCCAGCGACGGAGAGCGACGGTGCCCCCGAAAAACGCAGTTCCGGCGGCACCCGCAAAAACAGAGAAATCCTCTGTTTAAAACTAGCGGCCGGCGGCGCATGGCCGCCGGACCACCACTGGTGAGAAGCCCGACCCCCAGTACGTCAGCCAGGGGTGGACTAGAAGGCGAAATTCCACTTGAGGAGCGGGGGTAGTATGGTGGCGCCGGGAGTAGGGCCACCGCCACCCTAGGCTCTCGGGATGGAATTTCTGGCGGCGGACGGCAGTGCCAGGCCGCCGGACCACCGCCAGGGAATCGCCGGCCCCCGATGAGCTGATTGGGGCTGGCGTCGGCGTCTTGCGGCGACCTGCCGGCAGTGGTGGAGGCCGCTCACCCTCTGCACCGCCGGCGAGGAGCAGCAGCCGCCCGATCTAGTGATGAAGATTGGGCGGCTGAGATTTCATTAATCCCCACCCCGCCTCCATTTCTGTGCCCCCACAGTGGATCCGTGGTCGATCCGCCGTGGGGAAGCGCTGACCAATTGTGCCCTGCGGCTCAATCTCAACCGCAAGATCCCTGTGATCTGCTAAATGGAGACCACTTTCATAACAGAAATTTCTAGAAATTTCTGGGCCAAATCTAAGCCTCTAGGGGAAAAGTAACCAACATGAAAAATGTTCCTCATGATGAGGGAAACCTCCACACAAAGTTTGAGAATTTTTGGAGTTAATTTAGTATTTTTAAAAGCCAAAATAAAATTTGATTGACTAAATTAAATGCCCAAAACACCTCGAAAAATTATAAAACAATTACTGGTATCATTTTAGGCCCTCCCAAGGGTTGTATCAAAATTTTGGGTCATGGAGATAAGTTTTGATATTTGTTCTAAAATATTGAAGTTTAGGATCGCACACTTCCGCTCGTTTTTCCTAAAAGACGGAAATTGGAGTGCGCGATCACTGCTTATAATCAAATAAGTATTTTAAACTATTTTATTGACGAGAGCGGCTGAGGCAAGTGACTAAGCTCCGGGATTCCCGAGATTTCATAAAACCGTCGGGCGCCTCGACTCTCGGGTGAATAGGGCACGCTCAGAAGATGAGAGTACGAGTGATGACTTGGAGTTGTCCCTGACAACTAATAAGAATGTAACGCCTAGTCAACCCTTGATCTAATTAAGTCGTAATAAATATGGCACAACCAAATTAATTGGATCCTAATAGTTGATGTAACCTAACAAAATCTCCTTTAAATCTCGATGGAATTAAAGCCTCATGAATATGACTGATTGAACTACTAACAATTTTCTTTGTGTTTTCTCCAGTCTCGTACTGATCAAGCTTATCTCAGTACTTTCTATTCAGTACTACTCCAGTCTCGTACTGACCAAGTTTATTTCAGTACTCTCTATTCAGTACTACTCCAGTCTCGTACTGGTCAACCTTATTTCTTTACTTTCTATTCAGTACTACTCCAGTCTCATACTGGTCAGACTTATTTCAGTATTCTCTATTCAGTAATACTCCAGACTCGTACTGGTCAAGCTTATTTCGGTACTTTCTATTCAGTACTACTCCAGTCTCGTACTGGTCACATTTTATTCCAGCACATTAAATAAGCAGCATAAGCACCGCACTTGCCCTCATTGTAATTTACTACTATAATCCCGGGTCCTACTCTGACGAGCAGTCGTCGAGCCTTAGTTGGGGATAACCGGAGTTGAAGTAGTTCTCCAGGTCTAGCCCCAAATAATGCGCTCCCACGCTCCTTGTCGAAAGTAGAGCTAAGTACCGACACCGAAGTCTAAAGCCTAGTATGGCAGGCCGACGTAGACCCGATGTATATATTGTTTGCCCTTTTGTTTGATTATTTGTATATTGCATGTGGTGAAATAGTGGCAGGTCAGTCCCTCCCGCAGACCGTTCGTACTGGTGCGGGAAGGTAGACGACTCAAGGCGATAGGGAGATGAGTACTACGGGTGACCGGCCGTTATATTCCCCGTCGGGTTTTTCCTCTGCTGGTCGGCCCAAACGCTTCGCCGGATGTTGCTCACATCCAAGAGTACACAAGGTTGTACGTTAGGGCTTGAGGTTGTGCGGTACGATCACCCCCAGAAGTGGAAGGACTGGCCACTATCACCGACGACCACAACGGTGAGGCATGCAGGGCTCGCTACCCTGCTGGAACGGAAGCGGTCCAAACTATGTCGACATAGGGTTTGTGTGCGTGGCTATGAATGTTTGCGGTGTGTGCGCGGCTGTGAATGCCTGCGATAGAATTCATGATATGAAAACCTGATGTGCTGATGAGCTAGTGGAGCCTTGTTATAACTGGTTTATATTACTGCTGCTTTTCTTTCCAGTTATATTATCATGCACTCTTTTATAATTGCTCCTAGCTGTACATATATGAAATTTTGTGCTAACCCTCTCTTGTTTCGGCTATTTACTTTTGTTGGGTGGGTGCATGCTCGTCCCCAGGATATGGATCCGGGGAGGAGATTTGTTTCCACTTAGTTCTGTGACTAACGGTTATCTAAATAACCATTCATAGGAGGTGGAGCACCGTAGTGACTCGCAGCCACAGGAGATTATGCCATCAGCTAGGTCTACTCGAGCAGATGCACCCCCGCTGTCCCCAGAGTTTAGAGACGTGAGTACCGCCGAACAACGTAGAGAGAGAGAGTATGAGTGATATATGTAGTACATGTATAGCCCACGGGGCTTATGTAAACGCTTAGGCTTCAGCCCTACAACCTTTGTATTATTGATATGTTATATACATCTGCAGTGGTTTCATGTTAATGCTTCCGTTATACTTTGATGAGTTGTGAATGTTATGATTCGAGTCGAGCAAGGCGGCCATCAAGTGCTTAGATAAGGTGGATCGTTTCCCTTAAGAAGCACTGGGTGGACGTCTTCGACCAGAAGTACCCTTCCGGCCCGACCCGGGCAAAGGTTGGGGGGGGGGGTACTACACATATAAGCAACGTAGAACTATTGGATGAGTAACACACATATAAGTGCACATATTAGAGGGTTAAATAAAGTGCTACAAAACCTCCATAATTCAAGCGTAAGCATATACCAAAATGCAGATACATTTCATTTTTTCCCTAAAATAATTTCAAATAAAATAAACCCCTAAAATGATTTCAATTTGAATTATAGTTTTTTCTTTCAATTTTCCAAACAACATACATTTCACTTTTAAAGGCAGGAAGACAAAGATCAAACAGAATCTTATATTTTAAATAAACAAAAAAGCACAATGAAACTGTAGCTGGCTCTGCAATTATTAATACAGCCGGAAAAACCAATCAAGCTAAAAACATTCATGCCTTTTATGCTCAGAACTAATTTATTTTCTTAGTAGATGTCATAAGACTCATAATCTTTGTCTTGCCAAAGGCACATTCTATGATAACTGTGTTTTTGACCAAACTCATCAAGAGCAAATAAGCTGCGCCAAACGAAGCCTACATCTACTACCATTCATAATTAAGAGATCTAATAGCCTTCACAGATCTATACTAAATTCAAAAAGTTATAATGATCTCAAGCATTAACAAGGTTCTAATAGCACTTGAAAGTTCAATTTTGTTGTTTCGAATGTCTATCAAACTGCAGGCAAGCAAAGATGGAACTTTATCTAGACTATAGGAAAGTAAAGATGGTGCTGGATCTCAGATCCTGGTGAAAATACAGTAGAAAGAATGGGGGAAACAGTGTCTAGAAGATGTTTGGTGTTTCTTTGGTCTCCAATATAGTGCAAAATACATGTAACTTCACTATAAAATTTTTCAAACCTACAAGAACTGATCTAGCATGAGCAAGAATTTCTGGAATGAGAAAAAATCTGGAAAAGGAGAAACAAAACCTCCACAGTCAAAATCTGGATCTATAGAAAGAGGAAGAAATTTCTGGAATGGGAAAAATCAAAAACAAAATCTAGATCTGATGAAAATCCAAAAACTGGAAAGAAACGGAGGAGTAAATGACAGATTCATACCTTCGAATTGAAATCTGGAAGGAAATCGACAATCAACAGCGGGGTTGCGAACTAGAGCGACGACCGGCGAGGTTGCGAACTCAGAGAGCGGCGTCTAGAGGGTTTGCGAAAGAGAGCAGCGGCCGACGAGGTTGCGAACTCCAGAGAGTAGCGGCCAGTGAAGTTGCGAACTCGGGAAAGGGATGGCTGACGAAGTTGCGAACTCGGGAAGCATGCTCGGGAAATCGGGGGGGGGGGGGCGAGAGAGGAAATAGAAACGCAGTTGTACTGATGTTATCTGATGGCTTTTGAAATAGACGGGTAAAAGTCCTTTTTGAGTAGTTCGTTTATGACCGGCAGATAAAATAAACAACTTAATTAGCACGTTAACGTTTTGGAGAAAATGAAAAAGAAGTGAAAAGCCTTCTCAAATAGGCCCAGGGGTGCACATAAAGCCTGGCAGGCCCAGTTTAGGCCTGGGCCTATCAGTCCCAGGTTTTTTATGTCCAGGCCCAAGCCCAGGCCTGACAATAATCAGACCCAGGCCCAGGCCCAGGCCCCCTTTATGAATGAGGCCTTACAAGGCCTTTTCAGCAAGGCCTAAACCAGGCCCAAGCAGGCCCGGGCCTACCCAAGGCCGAATTTTTAATATAAAAAATCATTTTTTGAATAAAAATAAATTAATATTTATTATTATGTAAGATATATATTAAAATTTTAAATACTTAATAAGATAAAATGTTATATTTTATTCCATATTGAAAATATTACAACATACACAAACGGGTCGGCCACCAATCTCGCGAAAAACTACCCGAACTTACAAAACACAAAATCTCACTACTCTCAACCTACCCACCCATAATAAGTAAGGTGTCAAAACACCGTATGACATTCAACCCAAAATAAAATAAAATACATCACTATTACTCAATCTTCATCGGCCAAGTTTAACGAACTCAGTTCTTCTTCGACTGACGAGGAGCTGTCTTCGATGGAAGCAGTATGTTGCTCTCTGTTCGTCGCGTCCAAATAATCTTTATAGCAAATACAAATCTTCAACGACTCTTCGTTAAGACGACTCCGTCGTTCATTCAAAACTCTGCCACTTAGAGAAAATGCAGAATCCGAAGCTACTGTACTAGCTTGAATAGTTAATATATCGTGGGCCATTAATGCCAAAATAGAATATGTGTTCGTTTTATTTTTCCATCACTCTAATATATTAAAATTTTCAATTTCATTTTTAGTCATATACTCTCTAAATTGTATTTTAGTGTATAGTCCTAATTCATTTAATGTACTAGTAGTTCGTGATTTTTTTCTAGATGAAACCTCATAAATTTCAATTTGAAAATCATCTGCTATTTGTACTTGTGTTGAATCATCTCGCGATCGCGACCCATATAAATCATAATAATAATTATAGAAATCTGTAAAAGCTGTATTAAAATTTGAATTTATTGAATCTTCAAATTCCAATTTATTTAAATCTAGGTGTAAATTTTTATTTATCTCTTCCAAAAGATTTTCAACACCTAAAACGCCTAATAAATGATTTAAAGCCGCTGCACATGAATACATATGCGACATTTCCTTATAGTATTTTAAAAATTTTGCTTTCATTGTTTCAATTACGGACTGCCAAAACCTATATTGTTTGTAGTAATTTAAAGTTTTTGTAATAATTAAAAAAATTTCAATAACTCAGGAGCTAGTGGGATAATAAACGCCAGATAATTGAATCGTCGCTCTATAAAAGCATTCTAATAAGCACATATAAATCGTAATTGTTTCGCAATCATCGTCATTTAAATCATGATTTGTATTTGTCGAATAAAATTCCATTAGAAGATTTTTTTGACGGATTGCTCTTTTTAATATTTTATAAGTGTAATTCCACCTAATTGACATGTCATATTCTGGTTTTAAAATTTTTTCTCCCGGATTTGTTATAATTTTTTTAAAATAATGTCGTCTCTTTTGAGAACTACATATATATATGTTAACATACTTCTAATTTTAATAATATATGGTTCCATTAATTTTAAACTATCTTGGACAATTAAATTTAGAACGTGACAAACACAACGAGTATGAAAAAAATACTCCATTTAACATAAGTTTTAAATCTCTTTTTAAATTATCAATAAACGTTTATTATTACTAGCGTTATCAAAATAAATACTAATAATTTTATCTTTTATTTTAAAATCGCGCATACAATTCATAATTACTTGATAAATTGATGTTCCGGTATATGGAATTTTAAAACTATTAAAGTAAATGATGCGCTTGTATAACTCCCATAAAGTAGGATCTATCCAATAACTTGTAATGCAAATATAAGAATGTCCTAATTGTATACCTCTACTCCAAACATCACAAGTTAAACTAATTCTAATATCTAAATTGTCAAAATATTTAATCAAATTTTTTTTTCGCTTTAATATAAGCTTTATATGCGTCACGCCTTATTGTAGTTCTACTTACCTGATGATATTTGAGTTGGAGAGCTCGATGAACATAAGCGGCCTCACGGGCATTGTCGTAATGATTAAACGACAATCCGCGTCCGATGATGTTCTCCATCTGCGTTTCTCTTTGCCGCATTTGATCCAAGTCCAAACTTGTCCGGCCGCTGATAGCTGTGCTTGACTGGATTTCGGAGCTTGCTTGGCAACACATGATTTGATGTGTCGCACGAGTGTGGAGTCTCCGGCCGCCGTCAACAACTTCGAACAATGCCGACATTTTGTTTTGAATTCATTGTTGATTTTAACTTTGTCAAAATGCTTCCAGATTGGAGCATTATGCTTGTGCTTAACAATCTTAGGAACGACACCAGATGAAGTCATCATTGATCAAAACGTGCGAAGTAGAGAATTGCAATGAGTTGGAGTTCGATCAAGAAATGATGTGAGTTTTACATAATGCAAGATTGCAAGCTCTCTACTCTCCTATTTATAACTCCTAAAAAATAATATAAAAATTTATTAAATTATAATTTTAAAAAAAAAATTAAAAAAATTGCAACATTTCCAAGCACAGCTGGCAAATGGCAATGCAACGTCTCTATGAAGAGACGTTGCCAGCTGGCAACGTCTCTTCATAGAGACGTTGGCTGGCAACATTTTTCGTGGCAACTTGGGCTGCCCAAGTTGCCATAGAGAAGTTGCAGGCTTGCAGCCCAAGTTGGGCAACTTGGGCTGCCCGAGCCAGTCTTGGTCCAGGTCCAGGCCCAGGCAAGGCCTGGGAGCAGGCCTAGGCAAGGCCTGAGATCGGGCCAAGATTGGGCCTAGCCCGGGCCGAGCACCGGGCTAGGCAAATTTTATATTTCAAGGTCTTGTTAGGTCTCTCAGGACCGGCCTGGGCCTGGACCAGTCCTGCCCGGGTCCAGGCCTAACCAGACTTTTTCTAGGCCGGACCCATACAAGCTTTTCGGGCCCGATCTTTTTGCTCACCTCTAAACAGACCCTTAGTGAGAAGAGGCCCCGTTCTCTGAACTGCTGTCTGATGTTCGGGACCACACCCCAAAACAATCTCATCCTCATCGCCCCTTCATAGTTGAGTTTTTATCATGCACGTGCTTCTCGCGAACGCCAGTGAGGAGCTCGCCCTCCTCATTATTAATTCGCTGCTACTAAACCCAGAGAGAGAGAGAGAGAGAGAGAGAGAGATAAATACGAGGAAGAACGGCCTTACCGGCGATCCGGCGAAAGAGAGAGAGAGAGAGAGAGAGAGAGAGAGAGAGAGAGAGAGAGAGAGAGAGAGAGTTGGGGATGAAGATACAGTGCAACGCTTGCGAGGCGGCGGAGGCGAAGGTGCTGTGCTGCGCCGACGAGGCGGCGCTGTGTTTGGAGTGCGATGAGAAGGTCCACACGGCCAATAAGCTTGCAGGAAAGCACCAGAGGCTGCCGCTTCTCTCCGGTTCCTCATCTTCTTCCTCCCGACTTCCCACATGCGATATCTGCCAGGTTTTCCCCCGATCTCACTAAACCCCTAGCTACAGATTTGCCCGTGTTGGTTTAACTATTTCGATTACCATGAATCCGTGTTAAGATCAAAAGGGGTAAGGAGAAACAACCAACTTACAGGTAACAGGAAACACCAGCTAGCATACGAATCTCTCCATCAACAGAAGTAAACACAAGGATACAAGATCACCTGAGAGCTAGGCCGTGAGAGGTGGTCTTCATGGCGAGGGGAAAGCTTCCCGATTCAGCCGCCAATACACAAAACATCCAACAAGTTTTTCGATGAAAAAACCCAACCCTAACACAGCCGGCTACTTATATGAACCGTAGCCAAGCCAATTGCAGAAATACCCCTCCCAAAATACGCGCAAATAAAAGATCATAACAATGCATTGCCCCACAACTTCCTTGTCCTCAAGGAATAATAAAGTGCGGGTATCGCCTCTTGAAAGATTGTAGCTTCTCCCATGTTGCCTCATCTTTGGTGCCGTTAACCCACTGCACAAGAACTTGCGTCACCACCCGGCCGCAGATTGGAGCGATGCAGCGGTTCAGGATGCAGTGCGGTTCCACCATCAGATTTCCCTCCGCGTTGGTGATAGTCGGTAGCGGGATTGATTGGAAGGGGTTGTCTCCGACGTGTTCCCGAAGTTGGGAAATGTGAAAGGTATGATGTATTTTGGCATTGGCCGGTAACTCCAATTTATAGGCCACCGGTCCGATGCATTCCACTACCCGAAAAGGACCAAAAAACCTTGGGGACAATTTGTGAAATCCATGTGCTCGGAGACTTGTTTGCTTGTACGGTTGGAGGCGAACATACACCCATGAACCCACCTCCAAGGTCCTCTCCCGCCGCTTCTTATCCGCCATGACTCGCATTCGATTTTTTGCGTGTGCCAAGTTGGTCTTTAGTATTGAGATCACCCTCTCCCGTGCCTCCAAGGAACGATCCACTTCCTCCGTTCGCGCTTCACTGGGAATATATGGAACATGAATCGCCGGTTCTTGGCCGTATACCACCTCGTAGGGAGTCATTTTGATAGCGCTATGATACGTCGTGTTATACCACCACTTCGCTAGCGACAACCACGTGGCCCAACTACGTGGTCGTTCGAAGCACATCCACCTCAAATATCCCTCAAGACAACGGTTGACCACTTTCGTTTGCCCGTCCGTTTGCGGATGGTAAGCCGTGGAGAACTTCAGCTGGACTCCGAGGAGGCTGAATAGTTCATGCCAAAACTGACTTAGAAAGGTTGTGTCCCGATCACTCACTATGGAAGCCGGTAGTCCATGGAGCCGAACTATCACATCCAAGAAGAGCTGGGCGACTCCTTGCGCGGTGTACGGGTGGGAGAGAGTGCTGAAATGGGCTTGCTTGCTTAGACGATCAACCACCACGAGTATCGTCGTCATCCCCTTGCTCTTGGGCAGCCCCTCTATGAAGTCCAAAGAAATATTCTGCCAAATTCTGGACGGAATCGGGAGTGGCTGCAGCAGCCCCATCGGTTTTTGTGTATCCGCTTTGCATTGTTGACACACCGGACATTGTTGGATGTACGTGTATACTTCCGGTTTCATCCTCTTCCAATAAAAGATATTTTTGAGCCTCCGGTAGGTGGAATTAATGCCCGAGTGCCCTCCCACCACCCCATCATGATACAGTTTCAGCAAGGTCTCCTTCATAGCTGGGTATCTTCCCACCACCAATTTCCCCTTGCGCTTCAACAAGCCGTGTGCCCACTCGTACTTCGGACAGCTAGAGGAGTCTTGCTCCTTTTGAGCCATGATTTGTTGCAAGTCCGCATCCTTTGCCCACGAGTCCCACAACTGTTGTAGCACATTAGACCGGACCGTGACTATCACATTGAGTTCTCCCCAGTCCCCTTTTTCCTTCCTTGAAAGCGCATCCGCACACAGGTTCTCTTTACCCTGTTTGTATTGGATGGTGTAGTCATAGCCTAGGAGTTTTGCTAGATACTTTTGTTGCGCCGGTGTAGCTAGTTTCTGGTCAAGTAGATATTTTAAGGAGCGGTGGTCCGTCTTGATCACGAATGAATTTCCCAACAAATAATGGCATCATTGTTGCACGGCCATCACAATAGCAAGGAGCTCTTTCTCATATACGGACATAGCGACATTCTTCTTCCCGAGCGCCCGACTGAAGTAAGCAATCGACCTCCCCTCTTGCATGAGCACCGCACCCACGCCCACATCTGAAGCATCGGATTCCAAGACAAAGGGCTTGTGAAAGTCCGACACACATAGAACCGGTGGGTGGGAAACCGCCTCCTTAAGCCGAATGAAAGCTTGTTCTGCTGCTTGGGTCCACTTGAATCCCGTGCTGTGTAGTAACTCCGTAAGTGGGCGGGCGATGGTGCCGTAATGTTGGATGAAGCGCCGGTAATAACCTGTGAGATCGAGGAACCCCCGTAGTTTCTTCACCGTGGTAGGTCGTGGCCACTCCAACATGGCCTGAATCTTCATGGGGTCTGTCTCCACACCCCGCCCGGAAATGAGATGGCCCAAGTAGTGTACTTGCGGCATGCCAAAGTTGCACTTGGATCTCTTAAGATATAGTTGATGATGGCGCAAGGTAGTAAATGTGAATTGGAGATGCTGTAGATGTTCGTCCCAAGACCTGCTAAAGACAAGAATATCGTCAAAAAACACCAAAATAAACTTGCGGAGTTGCTCCTGGAAGACCTTGTTCATCAAACTTTGGAATGTGGACGGAGCGTTCATAATCCCAAATGGCATCACCAGGAACTCGTAGTGTCCTTGATGGGTACGATACACCGTCTTATGAATATCGGCTTCCGCCATCCTCACTTGGTGGTATCCTGCCCGTAGGTCCAGTTTGGAAAAAAACTTTGCTCCACAAAGCTCGTCGATCAGCTCTTCAATGATGGGAATTGGGAATTTGTCTTTAATGGTATGTTTGTTGAGCTGACGGTAGTCGATACATAGCCGTCAAGTTCCGTCACCCTTCTTCGCCAACACGAATAGCGATGCAAACTGACTAAAGCTATGTCGTATGACGCCGGTCTGGAGTATTTCCTTGATCAAGTGCTCAATGACAGTTTACTGCAAGGGTGGATAACGATACGGCCGCAAGTTGATCTCTACCTTGTCGTCCTGGAGAGTGATGCGATGCTCATGTTGTCTAAATGGTGGTAGCCCTTTGGGTTCCTCGAACCGGTCCTGAAAAACCTCCAAAAGCTGTTCCAACAACTGCTGTTGAGGCTGATCCCCAAGTGGATCTCCTAGTGATTCCTGCAGCAGGTTTTCCGAACTGTAGGTTTGGACGGAAGTTGGTTGGCCGCATGTCATCATGCAAAGCCGTCCGGCCTCTTGCCCTTCCCCAGGTGCTATGCGCCTCTCCAAAACCATTAACATATGAAACTGTCCCGAGCGCCTGTGTCCCTTCTCCTCGTGTCGGTGTGCCATCCAAGTGCCCGCTCCGCCTGTAGATCCTTTCAATGCAATTCGCCGCCCTTGGGCCGAAAATTCCAGCGTGAGGTTACGGAAATCCCATTGGATGACTCCTAAGGTGACGAGCCATTGGACTCCCAGCACCACCTCACACCCTCCGAGAGGTAAAACCAGCATATCTGACGAGAAAAAGGCGCCTCTCATCTTCCATTGGAAGCCCTCCACCTTATGTGAACTGGAGATGCACTTGCCATTGGCGACCGCCACCTTAAATGGGGGTATAGAGACAAGTTCACATTGTAACCGAGAAGCTGTCTCCCTATCCAGAAAGTTGTGAGTGCTGCCCGAATCGATCAAAATACTAATCGGTTGCCCTTGGTAGGATGCCGACACCTGCATGGTGGAGAAGTGGCCGGTTCCCGTTAATGTGAGTGCGGATACTTGCGGCGTTTCGTGCATGTTCTCGGCATCTGGGCAGATTTCGATGTTCTCCTCCGGTTCGTCGTCCTCCCAGTGGTCATCGTCTTGCTCTGGTATGAGTTGGATAACATAAGCTTGCTTGCGTCCCGCACACCGATGGCCCGAGGAATATGGTGCGTCACACCCAAAACATAAGCCCTTGCGGCGCTTGTCTTCAACTTCGGCCGCTGTGAGCCGTGGCCCCCGCTTAACTGAAGTAAACCCGGTGCTTGATTGAGGACTGTGGTGTGGAGGCTGCCCTGGGGTAAAACTGGCCGACGGCCGGCTGTTGCGAGGGGTGGTGGTGGCTGCCCATCCAGCACCTTGTCGTTGTCGCAGTTGTATCTTGTGTTCTTGAAGACGAGCGAGAGAGGCCACGTCTGCCAACGTCTTCGGTTGGAACATCCGCACCGAATACGCAATCTCCTCCTTCAACCCGGCGAGACAAAAACTCATGACATGATCCTCTTGGATGTGTGTCCGGTGGCGGAGCATGTCGAAGGCTTCTAAATACTGTTGCACAGTCCCCTGTTGCCGCAAATTTTTCAGTTCCCACATGGGGTTGTCAAACAGAATGGATCCAAATCTGTTGGAGATAGCTTGGCCGTACTCCTCCCACGTCGGCCCTTGTGTGGACAGGCGCGAGTTCATAAAGGCTTGGTTCCAAAAAAGAGCCTTGCCCTCCAGATGCATCAGGCAAGTTGAACCTTCGTCTCCGGGGCGGTGCCGGCAATCGCAAAAAATTGGTCGCAGTGGAAGAGCCATTCGTGGAGCGCATCCCCATTGAAGCACGGGAAATCTATCCGTGGAAGGCGAGTTGCGAACTGCGGTAGCGGACCCTGCTGGTATGTCGTTGTTCCCGCCGGAGCTTGTGAGGGAAGTACGGACTCGGGTCGGATGTCCAACGGCGAGTCGCGGCTGCCATTGTCAGCGCTGCGATCCACACGGATGGTGGAAATCAACTCCCGAATTTCCTCCAATGTACGACTCTGTTGATCTTCCACAGCCTGGAGCGTTCCCTGCATCCGCTCCTGGGCCTGGCGCAGGGTGTCGACCTCAAGGAGGAGGTCACGCGAGCGAGTGCTGTCTGCCGGAGCCATCCCACTCCCAGTCGTGGCTCTGATACCTTGTTAAGATCAAAAGGGGCAAGGAGAAACAACCAACCTACAGGTAACAGGAAACACCAGCTAGCATACGAATCTCTCCATCAACAGAAGTAAACACAAGGATACAAGATCACCTGAGAGCTAGGCCCTGAGAGGTGGTCTTCACGGAGAGGGGAAAGCTTCCCGATTCAGCCGCCAATACACAAAACATCCAACAAGTTTTTCGATGAAAAAATCCAACCCTAACACAGCCGGCTACTTATATGAACCGTAGCCAAGCCAATTACAGAAATACCCCTCCCAAAATACGCGCAAATAAAAGATCATAACAATCTGTAATCCGCAAAGAGAAATTTTCTCTTTAGCTTGTTCTGAATCTTCTTGCCTTCATTAATTATAGAAGTTTATTGATGTTTTTCGCTGCTCTATCTGTCGATTGGAACCTGTACTGCTAAATAATGCCCGCATTTAATGGTTTTTGTAACAACCATCTATTAGCTACTAACCACAACTCTTTTCTGGAGGCGGCGGGGCTGCCCCGCCGTGGGATTTCTGCAGAAATCAACCGGGAACCGCGAGAACCGGTAACCGCGGTGGCTGCCGGGCAGTGCGGTGATTTCCGCGGAAGCCCCACCACCCCGCCAAACTAAGCCCTAGATCATCTATTGTAGCCTATAAAAGCATGGGACAATGTATCTGCTAATAACCACGGTTTTTTCCACCGTCTCAGCCGCCACTGCCACCCCAAACGGAGTCCTGATCTCGATTAAAACGCGAACCTATGTATATACCATTTATAGTTGTTCAGAATTTGGATTGTTAATTTTTCTCTCCTAGTCTAGACACTAGAACAGACCGATAAAGACTTGGAATGAAACTATAAGGAAAGACATGATGTATTTGGACATTAGTGAGATTATGAGTTGTGACAAAAGATAGGGCACAATGGCGGCAAAGGATCCATATAGCCGACCCCACTATAGTGGGATAAAGAAAGGCTTGAGTGTTGTTGTTGTTGTAGTCTAGACTCTAGATCCAACAGATCACTTCTAACGGTGCAAATCAAGTCATCAACTTCCAATGCTTGACATCTGCCATTCATTTTCGCACAAGACATAGTAAGCTCTGCATGCACAAGTCCACTCTCAATCACATGGTCCACATCCAAGCGAAACAAAATTAGACCAAAATATTTTAATTTAATTATGCAATAATAAATTAATACTTCTCATATTGCTTTTTGTATACTTTTCAAGTTGTGTTTTATAAGTATACTTTTCAAATTAAGTTGAGTGTAATGGATACATAACTGAGTCCTTACGTTTATTAGGATATGTTAACCAAAGACATGTATAAATATAGGTGGATAGCTGGAGAACTCATAATTTTATATTGTAGCATACGGTTGAACATCTTAACTATAAGTTCTGGAAAGCCCTGTCTGTATACCCCCATTCCCCGTAGTGACGGTACCTTCACCTAGGGGTGCAAAAAAGGCCTTCCAGGCCCAGGCCCTCTGGGCCTGGGCTTTTTTCCTACTAGGCCCAGACCACCGGTCTCAGGCCGGACCCAGACCTTAGTGATTAGGCGTGCAACTCGGATTGGTTCAGTTCGGTACCACCCAAAACCAAGAACCGACCCATGTAAGTGGAACCAGAATCGACCCATGGTTCTAAAATATAGAACCGGATTCGAACCAAATAATTCAGTTCGGTTCTCGATTCTACTCGTAATCATTTGAAATATCGAATGTGTTAGAAAAGCCTACTTTAGGGACCATCTAGGGGCCCATTCTTCCCTCTTCTCTCTTCTCTCTCTATTTGTTTTAGTCTCACATCTTGGATTGAGATTTCTCTCTTTCTTCTTCTCCTATATAAATGTATTCATACTTGTAATTATTAATTCAAGAAGTATATACAAGGTTTGGAGTTTTTTCTACATGGTATCAGAGCCAGGTTCGAAACATCGCGGTCTCCTCTGTTCTGTCCGCCTCCCGCGACTTCCTGCGGCCTCCTGCGGCCTGCCTCCCGCGGGCTGGTTGTTTCTAGCCGCTTCCTTCTGCGGCTTGCTCATCTCAGTCCGCTTCTTTCTCCGCTCCCTCCTGTTGCTCTCTTTTCTCCCGTGGTTCCACCCCCATCCCTCCCTTCTTATAGCCATTTCTCCTCCATCCGTGGGGCCACCTTCTTTTTTTTCTCCGCTGTCCGTTGCGGACTTGTTCCAGCTCGCCGCATCCTCCTTTATCCGCCTGACCGTGCAGGCTGTTCCTCTCTCACCCGCATCTTGGTCGCGGTTTCCTTCCCCTCAGTTCGCTGCTGTGATCCGCCTGACAGTGCATGGCTGTTTCTCTCTCACCCGCATCTTGGTCGCAGTCTCCTCCAGCTCTTCTCTTCTCTGTCTGCGCGGCTTGTCTCTGCCCGCTGCGGACTTCGTCTCCCAGTCCGCTCTTCTTCCTGTTCGCAGCTTGCTCTGCGGTCTCCCTCTTACCCGCCTACCCGCCTGTCTCCGCGGGCTACTCTTCTGCGGACTGCGGGTCTGACCGCTCTTCCCTTTTTCCACACGGTTTTTGCGGCCTGCTCGTTCTGCATCCGCTTCTTGTCTCCCTCTCCGTGGTTCCACCCTCCTCAGGCTTCTTATAGCCATCTTCTGCTCTGACACGTGGGGCCCACCTCTCTTATCCGCCGCAGACTCTCCTTTTGTCCGCTGCGGTCTCTCTTCCTGTCCGCTGCGGTTCTGCTTTGAGTTGTTTTTACTCGCGGTCTCGTGTCCTGACCGCTCGAGTTCCTAGCTCGCTGTATCTTTCTTCCCGCTGTGCGCGTGCGGACTTCCCTTTCCGCATTTTGGTCGCGCTCTGCCTAATCGCTGGTGTGACCGCGCGGACTGCTCCTTCTCGCTGCGGCCTGGTCTTTCTCGCTGCGACTTCCTTCCTGGTTTTTCCCCATTGCCGCTTCTCGACCCGCTCAGGCCGTGTTTACCTTGGCCCGGTCTGTTTCTATCCGCCCGGTCTCGTTCCTTATTCGCCAGGTGTTTGCTTCTGTTGCGGTCTTCTCCTAACCGCGCAGCCTGCTTGTTTCTAGCCGCTGCGGCCTCTATTCTTACCGCGCTGGTCGTGGCCTTTTCTTGCTGCTGGTGCGTTGTCACCGTGACCGCTGCGGACTACTCCTTGCATAATGATCGGCTGTCCTCCGGGCTCTGTGGTGTCTGTTTCCGATGGTGGTACCTCCTGCCTTGCTCACAGCTCATCCTGGATTTTGGATTCCGGGGCCTCTCACCACATTACATCACGGAAACCACCCCAATATTTGAACTCCGTGCATCCCCAGTTCATTACTGTTGCTAGTGGGGACACACTTCCCGTCTCTGGTGCTGCAGATATTCACCTCACTCCCTCCATTACTCTTCGCTCGGCTCTTCATGTTCCGGGCTCTCCGTTCAACCTTCTCTCTATTGGCCGACTCACTACTGACCTCGATTGTGCTGTTATTTTTTCTTCTAACTCGTGTGTTGTGAAGGATCGCAAGACGCAAACCATCATTGGAAAAGAGCATCTGTCGAATGGTCTCTATATCCTTAACCCGTCTCCCCCAACGGTGCTGTCGTCCATTAGCTCCGTTGACTGGCATCGCCGTCTGGGTCATGCTCCTCTCAACATCCTCAAAAAATCTCTCCCAGACGTGTCCTTCCACGAGTTCACGTGTAAGTCCTGTATCTATGGGAAACATCATCGTTCTACGTTCCCATCACATCCTTCTCGGCGTCCTGCTACCTTTGATCTTGTTCACTCCGATATTTGGGGCCCTTACAAAATTTCTAGTGTTTTTGGATATTGTTACTTTGTCACATTTGTCGATGACTACTCTCGGGTGACCTGGCTGTATCTCCTTCGTGATCGCTCTGAATTACCCGGTGTATTCCGTACCTTTTTTATTGAAACTCGCAACCAGTTCTCCACAACCATTAAAACCCTCCGCACCGATAATGCCTGGGAATACACTAGTCATACCTTCTCTCACCTCTGTGCGGAGTTCGGGATCATCCATCAGACCTCCTGTGTCTATACCTCCCAACAAAATGACGTTGCTGAACGCAAGAATCGCCACCTGCTCGAGGTCACCCGCTCCCTTATGATTCAAATGAATGTTCCAAAACAATATTTGAATTTTGCGGTTTCAACCGCTTGCACTCTTATTAACCGTCTGTCTTCATCTATTCTCAATTTTGCGGTTCCCGTCAATCTCCTTTTTTCCTCCCAACCTCCATTCTCCATCACCCCACGCGTGTTTGGGTGTGTATGTTTTGTTCATCATCTTGGTCCGTCCACTGACAAACTTGCTCCCCGTGCCACTAAATATATGTTTGTGGGCTATTCTCGAACTCATAAGAGCTACCTTTGTTTTTCTCCCACGGATCGCAAGGTGGTTACTTCTGCTGATGTCACCTTCCTCGAACATCAGCCGTCTTACTCTCACTCTATTGACCCTCCTCTTCCGCCACCTCTCCCGCGACCTGTTATCCCCGTCCATTCCACCATCCCACCTCTACCTTCCCCACCCATCCCACCTAAACCACCTACACCACCAGTCATTCGTGTGTACACTCGACGTCCTCCCTCGTTTACTACCCTACGAGAGCTGCCCTGCTTTAATGATGCTTTGCAACCTGCGGATCCGACATCTGCTTCCACTGCACACTCGATGGCCAACTTTGTCTCTTTTCACTGCCTCTCTCCGGACCTCCGTCAGAGTGCTCTCTCTTTATCCTCTATCTCCATCCCTAATTCTGTACAGGAGGCTCTTCACCACCCCGGATGGCGGGCGGCCATGGAAGATGAAATGCGGGCTCTCTGGGCCAACCGCACTTGGGATCTGGTTCCTCTTCCTGCAGGTCAATCCTGTGTTAACTGCAAGTGGATCTTTGTTATTAAACATGCGGCGGATGACACTGTTGAGCGTCTCAAGGCCCTCCTCGTGGCCCGGGGTTTTACTCAGCAACATGACCTTGATTATGAGGAAACTTTCTCTCCAGTGGCCAAATTGAACACGGTCCGAGTTCTTTCCTTGGTTGTTCATCGTCATTGGCCTCTTTATCAGCTGGATGTTAAAAACGCCTTTCTCAATGGTGATCTACAGGAGACTGTTTATATGCATCAACCTCCCGTGTTTGAGACCACCGGGGAGTCTCGGGTTTGTCATCTTCGAAAATTTATTTATGGTCTCAAACAGTCCCCGCGCGCTTGGTTTGACAAATTTAGCACGGTAGTCCGCGATATTGGCTTCACTAGGAGCTCGGCTGACTTCTCTCTCTTCACTCGACACCGGCCAACCGGAACAGTGATTCTTCTTGTCTATGTTACGATATCCTCATTACTGGCGACGATACTACAGGGATACAACATACCAAGCAACAGTTGAACTCCGTCTTTCAGACCAAAGATCTTGGTAACCTACGGTATTTTCTCGGGCTTGAGGTTACACGACGGCCTGATGGTCTTGTATTATCCCAAAAGAAGTATTGTATGAACCTTCTTCATGATGCTGACTATTCGGGATGCAAACCTACGGATACTCCAATGGACGCTAATCACAGGCTATCGGCCCATAGCTCTGACTCCGATAAGCTGCTTACGAATCCGGAATACTACAGACGCCTGGTTGGGAAATTGATCTACCTTACAGTTACTCGACCAGACATCTCCTTTGCCGTAGGAGTCGTGAGTCGATTTATGCATGCCCCGAGGACATCTCACCTTCAAGCTGTCGAGCGCATTCTTCGGTATCTCAAGAACGCTCCAGGACAAGGGCTTCTGTACAAGCCATCCACATCTTTATCCCTTATCGCATACTCTGACGCTGACTATGTCGGGTCCATTGATGATAGGCGTTCCACAACAGGTTTTTGTACCTACTTCGGTGGACATCTCATAACCTGGCGTAGCAAGAAACAGAATGTGGTTGCTCGCTCTTCTGCTGAAGCTGAGTACCGCGCTATGGCTGCTGTTGTTTCCGAGTTAACTTGGCTTGAGAGCCTTCTGAGAGACTTGGGTGTTCGTCTCTCATCACCTGCGACCTTATTTTGTGACAGTCAAGCGACAATCCATATTGCCAAGAATCCAGTCTTTCACGAACGCACAAAGCATATTGAAGTTGACTGTCACTTTATCCGAGAAAAGGTACAGACAAAGAAGATAGATTTAGAGCATGTTCCTGCTGCAAGCCAAGTTGCTGACATCCTGACTAAAGCTCTCTCCCGGCCACTATACTACCAGTTTTTATCCAAGCTTGGTGCCTACGACTTGTACGCTCCAACTTGCGGGGGAGTGTTAGAAAAGCATACTTTAGGGCCCATCTAGGGGCCCATTCTTCTCTCTTCTCTCTCTATTTGTTTTAGTCCCACATCTTGGATTGAGATTTCTCTCTTTCTTCTTCTCCTATATTACTGTATTCATACTTGTAATTATTAATTCAAGAAGTATATACAAGGTTTGGAGCTTTTTCTACAGAATGAAATGAAACTTTATCTTAATAAACACGATCCATTACAAGTTAGGAGCTAGTATAATGTAAGCACTATATATAATGCATTATAATCAATAGTTGTTTGTTAAACAAATCTTATCTTTCCATTTGCATTGGATAGAGAATGATTACTACTATTTTACCTTGTGAATGCATTTAGGACTTGGGAATAAATTGTACAAAAATTCTGAAAGTGAAAACTTCACAAGAATTAGTACAGCTAGAGAATTAGTACAGCAAGTTGGGTAGTTCAAAATGAAAGTGGAAGCTTCTACCTTCAAAAGAATTAGTACAACAATACTATTAGTTAAATGGTGTAGGAATTGGTAGCAGTAGGGTATGTATAAAGAACTAAGATACAAACCCGAAGAACTGATTATTACCTTTTGAGGCATGAATTGCGTGAGCCGTGATGATTGGTTGGAATCGGATATTTTTGTTATTTTTAATTTTTTATTTTAAATTATTGGTTCGGGTCGGTTGTTGGGTACCCGGCTACAGGAACCGAGAATTGAACCGAACCAGCGGTTCTTTTATTTCATATCTGAACCAAGTAATATGAGAACCGACCCGAACCGTCAGGTTCAGTTCAATTTTGGTTCGGTTCTCGGTTCTTTGAATACTTTTGCACATGCCTATTAGTGATATAAGGGGGCCTGGTCTTGCCCGTACCCACAAAATCTGGCCCAACAAGCCCCCAAAAGAGAGACTTGCTGCCTTGAGCAGCAAGATTGCTGGGTGCAACCCAACAATTAAATGCTGGGCAGACAACCCAACATTTAATTGTTGGGCACTACCCAACATTATTAATGCTGGGCGGGCGGCCCCATCATTATAATAATGTTGGGGCCCAACATTATAATAATGTTGGGGCCCAACATTATATTAATGTTGGGCCCAACATTATATTAATGTTGGGTGTTAGCGCCCAGCATGCTTCAGTTCGGGCCCAGGTCGGGTCCGGGTCAGGCATCATGCCGGGCTCTGACCAAATAAGAGGGCCCGGTGAACCTCCTTAGGCTTGACCCAGACCTAATCAAACTCGGGCCTAACCGGGCTCGGGCCCGAGCAAACCCGAGCCGGGAAATCAGGCCCGGGCTAAATTTGCATCTTTATCTTCACCCCTCACCCCCTGTGATAGTAGCTGGTATGATCATCGCCGCACATTGCGCACCGGGGAATGAGGACCCACAAGGTACCATTGCTGTGGGGCACGGGGGTATCCGTGTCAAGACAATGAAGGAAATCATGTTGGTACAAAGATATTTGACATGTCCCAATCCCATTGATTGATGGAAGACTATTACGTTTCTTGATGAGCTTAATCTGTAATACAAACTCTCTGAGAATAAGGGGTTATTATAGCATGTCACCCTAAACATTCAAGGTCTTCCATCATATCTATTATTTATAATCTATCTATACTAAATTAAAATAAATACAAATATTTGTCATTAATATTCTAATTTAGGAAATCACGCTAATTATTCGGTGATAGATTCGATGTAGTTGTGTGTTACTTTATTTGTTAAATTGTAATTAATCATAAATATTACAAGGCCTATCTCTTCTATAAGCAACATATGTGAATAAGATCACTATTGTTAATCCATGGAGTGTGGGAGTGTGAGAATGGAAGCTAGGGACGTGAGCTTAGCGTGGGGGTGATTTGTTCTTACTGTCGACATTTTTGTATCTGTGCCATGCTGTCTACATCAAAATAGGAGCAACTGTCAATGTGTTAGTCATCTTATTCATGGCTGCCTATATTCTGTAAGAGGGCTTTTATCTTTGCTTGAAAAAATGAACGACGTAATACTTTCCTGCTCGCAAGCCCCGTTGAGGTCGTCGAGCTCCCTAGTGCAAGATCCTGATCACTGAATCTTGCAGCTAACTTCTTCCTACCAGCTCTCCAGCCTGCTTGCCCACTACAGATCGTGTCCTCGCCAAGCTCGCAGTGCCCGTCAGGCTGCGCGATCTCTCGCTTGATTATCGACAGGCCCCTATTCGCCAATTCCGCGGGTTGCTTTTCAATTCCACTGGTTGCTCGCCGATTTTGCTGGTTGCTCTTCTAACCGCGCGTGTTGCTAGCAGGTGTTGGTCACCAGGCCTCTGTTTCTCGCTTAGCCTCCTGTGTTGCTCGCCTAGCAGCAAGTGTTGATCGCCAGACCGCTTGTTCTACCCGCAATTTGCAGTGTTTCTCTTCTTTGAAGTCTGTCTGAAGATCTGTAGCTGTTGCTCGCCATGCCACATCTTCACGTAGTTGCAACTTATTTATCCATGGATTCGACTAATCCTCCCTCCCTTCGTGCTCGTGTTGCTACACCCCTCATTGAAATCCATGATGAGCTTCAGATCACCACTATCTCTCTTAGTGGGAAGAAGAATTTTATTGATCATCTGACAAAGGTCACCCCTACCGCATCCACCGAGCATTGACTTCGTGATGACGGCCGTGTCCAATCATGAATCCTCAATTCTATGGATGGTGGACTATATTGGATGACCATGTATCATGTGACGACCAAGGCCATGTGGGAGAAACCCCACTCACTCTATTCTGGCAAGGACAGTCTCCAACACCTGTTCAACATCATCACAGATCTTCAGACACTTGACCCCGGAGTGGCATGCGACTTAACTTCTTTTGTTGTGAGATCCAAGACTTGTTGAGGCATGGATACAACATCCGCCTCCCACAACGGACCTTGCAGCACAACGTGCATAGAAAGAAGCAGTCAAGATTGTCATAATGATGACTCGTGTTCCATCTCATCTTCACATCGTTCGGGCTCAAATTCTCTTGTACTATACAATTTCTTCTCTGTCAGATGTGTGCTCCATGCTCTTGAAGGTTATACCTCCCCCTGATGCTCCTGTGACTCTTATCTCTGGCTCTTCTACAGCAGCCTTTCACCTCTCCTCCTGCTCCTTCGGCTCGTGGAGGTCGCACAACTTCTCGGGGACGGGGATGTAATGGAAGACCCCGTCTTAAGTGTTCTCATTGCGGTTGGGATGGTCGCCTCGAGGCCACTTGCTATCGCAAGCATGGTCTGCCCTCACTACAAAATGCTTTCGTTGCAGTCGATCCTACCTCCACCACTCGTAACAACATTGATGCCTTGCACACCCAGCTCCAACATCTCCAAGGGATGATCAGTCGCTCATTTGGCTCTGTTGCGTAGATCTCTATGAAGGTATCTCCTGTCTCCCCTATAGCTCCAACTGGATTGTGGACTTGGGTGTCACATACAATATCACTCGGCGGAAACCGCCTCAGTACTTACAATCTACACATCCCAAGCTCATCATTGTGACCAATGGTGACACCACCCCAGTTTCTGGCGCTGCTGATCTGCCCCTCACGCCAACCCTCTCTCTAGGCTCGGTCCTTCATGTCCCGAGATCGCCTTTTAACCTTCCTTTTGTTGTTATCCATCTTACTCAGGACCTTGATTGCTATGTATTCTTCTCTCCCTCCTTTGTTGTGCAGGATTGACATACATAGAGTATTATTGGTAAGAGACGGTTGTCTAATGGACTATATTTTGGATATCCCACCTATTGTTCTCTACTCTGTCACCTCTGTTGATTGACATTGACGTCTTGGGCATGCTCCCCTCCAGTTCCTTAAGAAAACTCTTCCGGATATCTTCCTCCATGACGTTACTATGTGAATCATGTATCTTTCACAAACATTATTGATCGTCTTTTCTTCCTAATTGTTCTCAGAGCAATGCTCCCTTTGTTTTAGTTCACTCTGATATTTGTTGATCATATAAAACATCTAGTGTTTATGATTATCGTTACTTTGTTACACTTATTGATGATTACTCACGCATGACCTGATTGTATTTACTTCGTGATCGTGGCGAAATCACCTCTATCTTTCGTGTTTTTATTACTGAGACTCGTGCTCAGTTTTTCAGTGTTCTAAAGATACTTCGCAACGGTAATGCACGTGAATATACTAGTCTTGCTTTTTCAAATCTTTGTACTGAGTTTGAGATCATTCATCAAACTTCATGTGTTTATACACCCCAACAAAATGGTGTGACTGAACGGAGAAATCGTCACCTTCTTGATGTCCCACGCTCGCTAATGTTTCAAATGCAGGTACCTAAATTTTACTAGAACTTCATGTTTTCTACTGTCTGTCATCTCATCAATCACATGTCATCCTCCTTTCTCAATTTTGCGACTCCATGTAGTTTTTTTTCTTCGACGCCCTCCTTTTCCGCTACACCTCGCATTTTTTGGATGTACCTGTTATGTCTATAATCTTGGTCCTTCCACTGACAAGCTTATTCCTCATGCTACAACATATATGTTGGGGTATATAAGTAGAAAGGGTATGCAGTGCTATTCTCCCAACGATCGCAAAGTTGTCGTTTCTGCATGTCACCTTTCCCGAGGAGCAACCGTTTCACTCTCCTCATACATCTCCTCCTACACCTCTTCTACCACATCATATCGTCCCTGTAACATCTCGTCTTCCACCGCTTCTTCCAAATCAGACTCCTGTATACCATAAAACACCTCTTCGTGTGTACACCCGCGCCCTACCAGATCTGATTCCCTACAACAGTTACCCTCTACTAGTGACATCTCACGGCCTGCAGATCAGGCACAAGCCTCTATGACTCATCCCTTGGCGAATTATTTATCCTTACATTGCCTCTCCCCGCTTCTTCTCAAATTCACACTTTCTTGATCTTCCACGTTTATACCTAACTCTTTGAGAAGGCTCTTCAACATTCGGGGTGTCGTGCTGCCATGGATAAGGAAATGACTGTCTTATGGGCTAACCAGACTTGAGATCTTATCCCTCTTCCTCTAGGACAGATTTGTGTGGGATGTAAGTGTGTTTTTATAATCAAACTTGCTCCAGGCGGGACAATTGAATGCCTAAAGGCTCATCTTGTGGCTCGAGGGTTTACTTAACAACAATACCTCAAATATGATGATACATTCTCATCAGTCGTCAAGTTGAATATTGTTTGTGCCCTGATCTTCTAAGTTGTTCATCGAAAGTGACCCTTGCATCAATTGGATGTCAAAAAATATCTTTCTCAATGAAGACCTTCTAGAGACTGTTTACATGCACAACTTTCCGAGTTTGAGACCACAGAGCAGCGTCATGTATACCTCAATCTATTTATGCCCACAAACAGTCTACTCGCGCATGGTTTGACATGTTTAGTAATGTTGTTGGTGATGTTGGATTCACTCGAAGCTCTGTTGACTTCTTTCTTTTTACTCGTCATCGACCGACCGACATAATGATTCTCTTAGTTTATGTCAATGATATTCTGATTATTGTTCATGATTCCAAAGGAATACAAATGATCAAGTAACACTTAAACTCGGTCTTTCAAACTAAAGATCTGAGAAATCTTTGGTACTTCCTTGGTCTTGAGGTAGCGAGACGCCTTGATGGTCTTGTCCTATTTTAACGGAAGTATTGTCTTGACCTTCTTCATGATGCTGACTATCTTGGATGCAAGCCTGCTGACACTCCTATGGATATCAACCACAAGCTCCGCACTTATGACTCTAACTACGATCTACTACTTTCAAAACCAGAGTATTATAATTGTCCTGTAGGAAAGTTGATTTATCTTACTATTACAAGATTTGCTATCTCCTTTGTTGTTGTAGTTGTCAGTCGATTTATGCATGCTCCACAGACCTCTCACTCATGGACAAAGGCTTGTATACAAACCGTCTTCTTCTATATCTCTGATTGCCTACTCTTATGTTGACTATATTGGCTCTCTAGATGATCAACGCTTCACATTCTCACCAGTCGTCAAGTTGAATGTTGTTTGTGCCCTGATCTTCTTAGCTGTTCATCGAAAGTGACCCTTGCATCAATTGGATGTCAAAAAATACCTTTCTCAATTAAGACCTTCTAGAGACTGTTTACATGCACAACTTTCCGAGTTTGAGACCACAGAGTAGTGTCATGTATGTCACCTCAAGAAATCTATTTATGCCCACAAACAGTATACTCGCGCATGGTTTGGCATGTTTAGTAATGTTGTTCGTGATGTTGGATTCACTCGAAGCTCTGCTGACTTCTTTCTCTTTACTCGTCATCGACCGACCGACGCAATGATTCTCTTAGTTTATGTCAATGATATTCTGATTACTGGTCATGATTCCAAAGGAATACAAATGATCAAACAACACTTAAACTCGCTCTTTCAAACTTAAGATCTGGGAAATCTTTGGTACTTCCTTGGTCTTGAGGTAGCGAGACGCCTTGATGGTCTTGTCCTATTTTAACGGAAGTACTGTCTTGACCTTCTTCATGATGCTGCCTATCTTGGATTCAAGCCTGCTGACACTCCTATGGATATCAACCACAAGCTCTGCACTCATGACTCTAGCTACGATTTACTACTTCCAAACCCAGAGTATTATAATCGTCTTGCAGGAAAATTGATTTATCTTACTATTACAAGATCTGCTATCTCCTTTGTTGTTGGAGTTGTCAGTTGATTTATGCATGCTCCACAGACCTCTCACTCCTGGACAAAGGCTTGTATACAAACCATCTTCTTCTATATCTCTGATTGCCTACTCTTATGTTGACTATATTGGCTCTCTAGATGATCAACACTTCACATGTCGTTTCTGTACTTACTTTGGATGACACATTATTACCTAACATAGCAAGAAACAATCTGTTGTTGCTCGCTCATCTGTTAAAGTTGAGTATCGTTCAATGACCACTGTTATGTCTGAGCTTACCTGGTTAGAAAGTCTCCTAGGTGATTTGGGAATCAAACATTCCTCACCAACCACTCTTTTTTGTGACAGTCAAGCTGCTATACACATTTCCAAGAATCCTGCATTCCATGAACGAACTAAACACATTGAAGTTGATTGTCAATTCATTAGGGAGAAGGTTCAGTTAAAGAAGTTCGAATTAAAACATGTTCCTGCTCCCGGGCAAGTTGCTGACATTTTCATCAAGTCCTTACCATGACCGATACACTATTAATTTTTTTCAAAGCTTGGTACTTACGATCTATATGCTATATAGCTTGTGGCGGAAGTGTTGGAGAAAATATACAAAAAGCTCAAAATAAGACCCATCTTATTCCTTTAGTTTAGTCTCACATCTTAGGATGAGTATTCCCCTCCTCTCCCTCTTCTTATATAAGTGTACAAATACATGTTTGTATTGACCAAGAAAATAGAGAAATTAATAAAAATAATTTTTATTTCTCTTTTTAACGTGCAATTCTACAACTTCAAATTGGGGAAACTATCTGAGTACAAAATCGAGAAGTGATTAGCTTTCTGTTTTAGAACTTTAAAAGTGAGTTCAGCTGTTTGTTTTGGTTGAATTTGGATGGATCTGAGTTCTAATTTTTGAAAAATAACCTTCTAAAATGTGGAAATTGGTTTTAATCTTGAAGTTGGGCTCACTTTCAATTTTTGTTTTTTCATGTTACTATCAGTAGAGGGATAAGTTTAGTACCAGGAAGGTGGGTTGGAATATAACTTTCATTTACAATAAAAACATAATGAAAAAGTAGTTTTCGCAGCATGCTGAGTGAAGATTGAAATCAATGCACCTCAAGTAAACATGGGAATGAAATACATGAGTGGGCTCTTGTAAAACAAATAATTCAGCACAACCATGTTTAAGAACTGCGATCATAAGAGATGAGTTCGTACAGAATGTATAAATATAACGGCAAACTCTTTAAAATGCAGCTTGCGTCCAGAACTATGATCATAAGAAATGAGTTCCTACAACATTTGCATGTATTTTGGTGAAATTGATCATTCTTTGACGTTTTGCTGTAGGGTGGAGTTTATACAATTGAATTAAATGTTTGTATAATATTGTAAAAAGTTCGTTATAAAAAGCATATTTATATTTCACATTTATTTTTCTCTTGTTTGGGATCACTCCTTTGATGTATATATAGGGGCGCCTCCTTGGAATAAAGCAATCTTCTCGTTATTTTCTCAATCTGACTTAGTATTAGAGCAAGAAAAACCAGAGCCGCGGTTTGCGATTCGTGCCCGCCTGATGCGGAGCAGAGATGCGGACCCGCAATAGAGGATGAGTTTTGGGCCCGTTCGGGGCCGATTGGATACTTACCATATATGGTGTTCCCGGATCGATGATCCGACTCCACGGATGCGTCGGGCCCGTCGTTCCGACATAGTTTCATAAATTATGTTGTCCTTTTGCTTTATTTTTCATGTATTAGGGCCATACCCCATCTCCAAACAATCACATCCGTCGATGGTGGGATGCCCTAATATCTATTTATTATAAATAGAGGTGTATGAGGGCTGCTATAGTCTATTGCAAAATTTGGAGAAGAGAAATCCCGAAATCCGGCGATCACTCCATGGTGCAGAATCCGTGGAACCCTAGGTGATGACTTCTAAGTTGTTATCTCCCTCCCCAATGTATCTTCTAACCTTAATCTTCATTTTCCCTCTCCCAAAACTCCCACCGGATGCCACACCCTTTCCCTACATATTTGGGTTTTCTTCACTGGAACGGTCTTCCATCCTTGTAGAATTCCTGCACTTCAACCTAATGTTGCTATTTGATGAAATTTACTATTGCATCCTAAAGTTCGCCCTCCCTTGAAACTTCCCCTACCTCCATTTCTTGCTACCGCGAACCCTCCCTGCTGCTTTTCCCCTCAACCACCGCTCCTCACTACTAGTTCTTGCCACCACCGACCCATCCAGCAATCTCCTCCCTACATGGATCCATTGCCATCCCCCTCCACATCCAGATCTCGTTTCCTACAACCCAAATCAGTCACCCTCCATCCAGATCTCCCTTCCTCAGCCACCTCCACCAGCAAACAGTAAGGCCCAGCCCCCCTTCTAGATTTAGCCATATAACTTCAGATTTCAGTCGTCGCCTCGTTGCACCTTGCCGGATCTACTCTCCTTCGATAAGCCTCATACTTTTGTGAGTTTTTTTTAACTTTTTTTTTTTATCATTTAAATATTATGTCGTGATCTTTTACTTGTTTGGATAAATAACATCGTAGAATTTTGTTCTAGATTATTTTTGATTTGCGGGAATTATTCTTCGCGTGATCTCGCTTTGGCCCTATGCGGAGGAAAGCCTAAATCTGCTTGCCTAAAGAATTGTTTTACTTTTGCTAGAATTATCTGTGTAGTTGGCCCTTCACACGGAGGAAAGCCCAAACCTACTTGCCTAAAGAATTATTTTGCTTTTGCTAGAATTATCTGCGTGTAGTTTGATTATTTTTTGCTTAATTTGAATTCGCCGTCAGATTTGCATTGTATGTAGGGTTAGATCATCGTTCATCCGCCGCCTATAGATTCGTCCTACGTGACCACCCCTCTTACGCGGTCTCTGTTCCCACTTCGGATAACTTCTCGTGTGGTCTCTCATCTTCCCTTCCTCATGCGATTTTCTTGACAGCGGAGTGCGATCTTCTCGATAGCTGCATGCGATCTTCTCGATAGCGGCGTGCAATCTTCTCGATCGCGGCGTGCTCGACCCTGCGTTATCCACTCCTCCGCTATGATGAATGATGACCACTTCCATTTGCCCAGGCATCATGCTCTGCAATCGCGCTCCCTATTAGCAGTCGACATCAACGCCTGCGCCACCCAGTCAATCCCACCTGTGCACCTTCCACCCCGCCTCTCCTGCTTCTTAAGCCTCATCGTCTGCCCCTTCTCACACTCATCAACAGTTTCTTGTCACATTTAATAGAGCTCAACGAGCCACAATCCTTGCAATCCCATCAGACGCGCCATCCTTACCTCCTCGAGTCCATCTCGCAACATGCCTATTCATGGCTAGGACGTTTCTAAATTGATTGATTATTTTTTTAATTGATTCTTATATTGAATTAATTAAAGGATTAATTAATTAAGATGTCCACTCCACTCCCAGTCGCCGACAACGACCTCATCGCACAAATATTCGCTCGACCTGATTGTTTTGAAGCGCAGATCGACCGCGCGCTCCAAACTCAACTTGCTGAGCGTGACAACTCGCCCCGCCCCGCGGGCGGCTATTCCATCACCCCGCCTCCCTCGTTTGCCCCACCACCGACTCACGTCGTGTAGTCTCCTCCTCCACCGGCTACTGATGTACCACCTATCTCCACGGTGGTCGTCCTTCGAGCACTTCCGCCTCCTATCCGGCCACCCGCTTTGCCGCCTCCGGTGATCTCGCCGCCTCCTCTACCGTCTCTTGCTCTGCTGGCCCTTGTCTTGCCTCTTTCACTGGCTACATCGACACACCTACCGGACCCTGCTCTGTCGGCTTTGCGCCGACCTCGACGGATCCGTTCATCCTTCCAGTCGTCGTTTCTTTGACCTCTTTGTCGTTGCAACCTTCTTTCCGTTACTGCTCTTTGCAAACAGTTGAATTGTGAATTTATTTTTACTGCCTCTACTTGTGCTTTTCAGATTCCTCATTCCAAGGAGATGATTGCTACTGGGACTGAGAGCAGCGGCTTGTTCTATCTTGACACTGCTTCTGCTTTTTCTGCATCTTCTTCTCTACTTTAGTGGCATCTTCGCCTTGGGCATCCTTCTCCTTGGATTCTTTATCAGCTTATGCCTGATTTACCTCTACCCTTCTCTTGATTGTAAAGCTTGTCAGTTTGGCAAGCATCACCGGTCTACTTTTTCTGCTAAGCATGTCTACAGTTCTTCTCGTCCATTTGACCTGGTTCATTCGGATGTTTGGGGTCTTGCTCCCCTTCAAACTGTTGGTAGGGGTAGTTTATATTTTGTTGCATTCATAGATGATTTTTCTCAGTGTACGTGATTGTATTTGTTAAGAGAACGCTCTGAGATTTTCTCAATTTTTTCGGCATTTTATAATGAAATTCGTACACAATTTCAAACTCCTATTAAAACTCTTTGCACTAATAATGCTAAGAAATATCTTGGTCATCAGTTTACATCATTTTGTTTGGATTATGGCATTGTCCATCAAACTACTTGCCCTTACACTTCACAATATAATGACATTGCTGAACGAAAAAATCGTCATCTTCTGGATGGCTCGTAGTCTTCTCACTCATATGCATGTTCCCCGGTCTTATTGGGGTCATGTGATTCTTCTTTCTTGTTTTCTCATTAATCGAGTTCCATCTTCGGTTCTCGAGGGCAAGACTCTTTTTCTATTCTATATCCCGATAGGACACCGTTTTCATTACCTCCTCGTGTCTTTGGATGCACAGCGTTTGTCCATTCTCCCGCTTATGGAGACGACAAACTTTCTCCTCATTCTATCAAGTGCATATTTTGGGGCTATTGTCCGACACAGAAAGGATATCAGTATTTTGATCATATTCTTCGGAGACAGTATGTCTCGGCGGAAGTTACTTTCTTTGAGGACACTCCATTCTTTTCTTCTCCCTCTCTTCTTCCTTCTTCTGATGATTCTTCTTCTTTTCCAAATGTACCAGCACCTCTTCCAAAGACTTCCCTTCTTTCTTCTCCTCCTATTTCTGATTCTTCTACTGTTCCTAATCCTTCTCCTGAACCACTGCCACCTTGGATGGGGTTGATACAGTAGACAAGATATATCATGATCTTTTAATTGCTCTTCATAAAGGTGTTCGCTTCTGCACTCAACATGCTCCTCAAGTTGTGGTCTCTTATGCTCAGCTCTCTCCTTTGTCTAGGAGCTTTGCTCTTGCCCTCTCGGAAAATGTTGTTCCAACCTTGTATCAAGATGCTCTTGTTATTCCTCATTAGAAGGCTACTATGGATAAAGAGATGCACACTCTTACTGAGCGGGGTACTTAAACTCTTGTTCCTACTCTTCCAGGAGCTAATGTGGTTGGATGTCACTGGGTCTTTGTCATCAAATTTATCTCTGATAGGTTCTATTAATCGTTACAAGGCACGACTTGTTGCCAAAGATTTTACACAGACCTATGGTGTGAATTTTTTTGATACTTTCTCTCCCGTGGCTAGTATTATTGCAATCTATGTTCTCTATTTGGTGGTTGTCAACAGAGACTGAGAAATGTCTCAGTTGGATGTGAAGAATGTCTTTCTTTATAGTGATTTGCAGGAAATTGTATATATAGAGCAACCTTTTGGGTTTGTTGCTCAGAGTAGTCTCAGGTCTGAAAACTGCGAAAGGTGATCTATGGTCTTAAGCAAAGTCTCAGGGTCTGGTTTGACAAGTTCAATGAAGTTATTCCTGTGGTTGGATTTGCTTGAAGTGCTGCTGATCACTCTTTGTTCATTCACAAAACATCGGCTGGTCTTGTTATCCTTGCGGTTTATGTGAATGACATTCTTCTTACAGAGGATGATAGAGAAGATGTGAATATGACAAAGAAGCATCTTCTTTGGTATTTTGTTACTAAAGGTATGGCTCTCTGAAATATTTCTTGGGGATTGAAATATCTAGGAAACCTGTGGTCTATTGTTCTATCACAGCAGAAGTATGCCTTTGACCTCTTAAAAGAGACAGGTCTCCTTGGGGCTAAACCTGTACGATCTCTGATGTCTGTTGGAGATCACAGGTGTTGGAGTAAGGACTCACCACTTCTTGAAGATGTCACCAGGTACAAACAGCTTGTGGGGAAACTCATTTATCTAACAATCACAAGACCAGATATTTGTTATACAGTGGGAAGAGAGAGCCAGTTTATGCAAGCTCCTAAGGAGTGTCATCTTCAGTCGGTAATGAAGATTCTAGAGTATGTGAAAGGTGCTCCAGGAAAAGGACTTCTATTTCAGAAAAGGGGACATTTGAAGGTTGAGGCATACTCTGATGCTAGCTATGCAGAGGATAAGAATGATAGGAAGTCTACGTCAGGGTTCTGTACTTTTGTTGGAAGAAATTTGGTCAGCTGGAAGAGCAAGAAACAAGTTGTTATCTCCAAGTCAAGTGCAGAAGCCGAGTATAGGAGAATGACTCTGACTACTTGCGAGCTGAAGTGGTTACAAACACTTATGCTTGATTTTGGAGAGGTTTATGGTCATCCTCTTCCAATGTTCTGTGATAATAAGACGATCATATATATTTCGAGGAATCCTGTCTTTCATGAGAGGATGAAGCATATCGAGGTTGATTGCCACTTCATCAGAGAGGAGATTTTGAAGAATCAGATCTGCACTCCGTTTGTTAACTCAAAGAGAGAACTAGCTGGTTTCTTCACCAAGCCAGTTATTTATTTTGGGAAAGTTTGTAGCAAGTTGTGTAAGGTAGATATATATGCTCTAGCTTGAGGGGGTGTTAGAGCATGAGGAGACCGGGCGGTTTTATATCTAGCCGCAATGGTCTGCTTTTCGCAGCGGTCTAGCGGTTTGGCTCAGCGGTCTGGTGGTGAATCTCAGCTAGAGGTAATGAGCAGTAATGCCGGTCTGAAGGATAGTCACAACAGCGGCCTAGGTGTTAGTCGCGGTAACGGTCTGACAATTAGCCGCAGCAGCGGTCTAGCAATTAGCCGTAGCACCGGTCTGGTGATTAACCGCAGCAGCGGTTTGGCTATTAGCCGCAACAGCGGTCTGGTGATTAACCTCAGCTGCGGTTTGGCCATTAGCCACAACAGTAGTCTGGTGATTAACCGCAAAAGCGATCTGGCCATTAGCCGTAGCAGCGGTCTGGTGATTAGCCGTAGTAGTGGTCTGGATATTAGCCGCAGCTATGGTTTGGAGGTAGCCGCAGCATCAGACTCGGTGTTAGCCGTAGCGGTCTAGAGGTAGCCGCAACTGCGGTCTAGTGTTAGCTGTCGGGAGGATTTAGGGGTTGTTGTTTATGTATTTTGTATAGCATGACGGTTTGACTGTGTCAAACTGGTCAGCCCGCACGACTTGTATTTAGTCTCAGATCGCTTATTGTATTCTCTCATCTCCCCCATTTTCTATAAATAATGGGACATACCTATATAATGATTATATTTTTGAAGCAATAAAATGTGCCTTTATTTAGCTCTTTTTCACAGCAAGGAACTTTGGGAGGTCGTCGCAGCAGCAGTCTGGTGATTAACCGCAATAGCGGTCTGGCCATTAGCCGCATCAGCGGTCTGGTGATTAGCCACAACAACGGTCTGGGTATGAGCCGTAGCTATGGTCTTGAGGTAGCCGCAACAGCGGATTGGATGTTAGCCACAACGGTCAAGAGGTAGACGCAACTGCGGTCTTAGTGTTAGCCGCCGGGAGGATTAAGGGGTTGTTGTTTATGTATTTTGTATAGCTTGGCGGTTTGACTGTGTCAATCCGCTCAGCCCGCGCGACTTGTATTTAGTCCTAGATCGCTTGCTGTATTCTGTCATCTCCCTCAATTTCTATAAATAAGGGGGCATACCTATGTAATGATTATCTTTTTAAAGCAATAAAATTTGTCTTTATTTAACTCGTTTTCACAGCAAGGAACTTTGGGAGGTCGTTGGTGGAGATGACAAGCAAGAGGCGGTTGCTGCTGCCAGGAATGCTGAGGCGGTGAAAGCTTGGAGGAAGACGAATGTGAAAGCATAGTTTACTCTTAAGCGGTCAATATCACCTGAGCTATTTGACCGTATCATCGGATGTCGGTCATCATGTAACAGCCCAATTTTTTCAGCAGGCAAAATTTTGGGTGACACGGCCTGGGACACGGGCGTGTCCCAGGGCGTGTCCTGCTCGGGTGCGGAGTCGTGCCGAGATCGACGAAAATCGTTCGACGAAAAGTGTTTGAGTGGTCACGCCCTGGATCACGGGCGTGACAGAGGGCGTGTTCTGCTCGGGTTCGGCGTCAGCTCGACGAAATGCTGTGTTCGACGAATTGAGCTCGACGATTTAGCAAGTGCTTCGTGGGCTGGCAAATCATCGAACGGAAATCGTCGAACGCTGGGGAAATCGTCGAACACGCGTAATCGTCGAACGGAAATCGTCGAACGGAAATCGTCGAACGCGGGCCCAATCGTCGAGCGCTGGGCCAATTCGACGATTGCTGCCCGATCGTCGAACGGATATCGTCGAACGCACGGAATCGTCGAGCAGAAATCGTCGAACGCGCTGTTTGACGATCGCTGTCGGGCTCGACGATCGCTGGTGAGCTCGACGATCGCTGCCTAATCGTCGAACGCAGATCATCGAGCGCAGATCTGTGTCACGGGCGTGACTTTGGGCGTATCCCGTGGCGGTGACCTGTTTTGGAGGATAAGGCGGGTTGAGCACCGTTTTGAGTACACGGCCTGTGACACGGGCGTGTCACAGGGCGTGTCGGACGCGAAAATCGGTTTTCCCGATTTTTCGTAGCCGCCCATTTTTCTCAGCTTAGATCCAAGGACTGAGATTCTTTCCTGCTTCCTTAAGGCCGAAAACAGAGAACATATTCGCATTTGGTTATTGCCTTCATCTTTCTTGAAAGAATTAGTTCCTAAACACCTAGAGGGGGGGGGGTGAATAGGTGTAATTGCTTTTTCTTCTAAGACAGAATATTTATTCAGTTAATTAAACAGAAACAGCTAATTTAAAAGCTAACATAGCACAGAAGTCACAGAATCACACAATCACAGATTGCACACAATTTTTATAGTGGTTCCCCAAGGTCTGGGTACATCCACTTCCCCCTTCGCCTATCTAGCAGTGTGCTAGATTCGGCCTAACTTCTTTCCTTCACCTCAGATCCGCAGATCTAATAGCAGCTCAGAACCCAAACAAGCCTCCTACAACTCAGAGTGAGTCCACACTCCTACAGCTCAGGCAATCTGCCCTACCTCAGCCTTCAACAAGGCCTACAACTCAGAGATAACAATCTCCTACTGCTCAGGCTCACAACCCTACCTCAGCCTTCAATAAGGCCTACCACTCAGAAATCTAACTCTCCTACAACTCCGCCTTTATAAATCAGGCTTACAGCTCAGATCTTAAAATGATCCTACAGAAAATAGATTTAACAATGTATTTTACCACCACTCTGATAGAGAGAGAAATGATGGATGACTTCTTGATCAGTTCTTGGAAGAATCTGATGGCAGAGAACAACCACTCTTAGCTTTCTTCAAAGCTTCTTGAATCTGAACTCAGTAGGGTTGAACTCCTTTGAAGTTGAATTTCAATCAGCTTCTATCTTGAAATTCAGATCTCAATCAGAATCCTTCTTGCAGACTGGTTCAGAATCTGCACTTCAGGAACTTGTTGATGTAAGTCCCTTTCTTCACTTCAATGGATGGAGCTCTCTCTCTCCAACTTCTTTATTTTATATCTGTATCAGTATCTCACTTCTTGTTGAAGGAGAATGTCTTTATATAGACTTTCTCCATGGTAACCAGCTGATCCGGTTTCTAACAAACTTCTGACAGCACTGACAGCTTCAGTAGACCGGTTGATTATGGCAGCTGTCAAGTCATCCAGTCAATTCTTGAAACTATGTCTCTGCTAGCAAAGTGTCGAGACTGAACTTCATCATGGGTCGACACAAGTAGACTAAGTGTCGACACAAGCCTTGGTGGTGTCGACACAGCTACTTTGGTGTTGACACTACATCTCGACACAGCTTCTGTAGAATGTGTCGACACAAATCCTGTGTGTCGACACAATCACTTCTTCGCTTTAACTTTGTCAAAACTCAGCTGTGTGTCGACACAAGTCCTGTGTGTCGACACAGTTGATGTCGACAAAGTCTTCTATGTGTCGACACAGTTGATGTCGACTAAGCTTTTCTGTGTGTCGACACTGCCTCTGTTATGTCGACACAGTTGATGTTGACAAAATCTTCTGTGTGTCGACACAGTTGATGTCGACTAAGCTTCTCTATGTGTCGACACTGCCTCTGTATGTCGACACAGTTGCTTCTAGTGTCGACACAGCCTTTCCAAGTGTCGACACAATTAACTCCAAGTGTCGACACAACTTTTCTCCAGTGTCGACACTAGCCTTCATAATTGTCGACACAACTTCTTCTGGTGTCGATTCATGGACTTAGAAACTTTTTCCTGCATTCCTGTACTTACTTAACCTGCACATATAAACTCAAAACAACATCAAATACACCTTGGTGCATATCATTGAGTAAGGTGAGGCTTCTTCAAATCTGGTACACATTTTCCAATGTACCCAACAATCTCCCCCTATTTGGAGAAGTCATAACTCTTAGTCAATGATATACATCATTCATAACAAACACATATTATGATGTACAAAAACTTTATATGACAGGGTAACTTTTAAACAAAACATATATAAAAAGTCATCACAGAATAATAATGCAACCAGAATGAGCATTAATCTTGTTTTGTTTCAACTTTCAAAAGTTTCTTTAATAATAGTTTACATAGATTTTTCTTTAACACTAAAGATTACTGTTGAAACCGAAACCTCGGTCTCCTATGGAGTTCGACCCTTGGGGAAGGGGTGGTCTCGCGCCTACTTCACTCCTGCAAGCAAAACAACAAAGAAGACAAGGAAAGACCGACCCAAGGGCTCGGCGGGGAGGTCCCACCACACACCCGGAAGATCTCAGAGCGCTTCCCCTCCTTAGCCAGAGGCCGAGTTAAGGTACCCTCAGAAAGCACTTGAAAAGTGGAGCAGGAAGGCAGAGGAAGCATGCCTTCTGGGGTACCCCTTGGGTCCTATTTATAGTTTTTGGAATCTGAACTGCCAATAACCAAATGAGCTGACCTGAAGTTACCAAAAAAAACCTTGGTTGGGTCTGCCAACAGCCAAACTCCGCTGTTTTGAAGGGCTACAGGAAGACCAGCGGGAGCAAAACAGTAAAAAGTACCTCACACATCCAGGCGAGCTGGGGAGCTTGATCACCTCGGCAGGTCCTGCTCGCCTGCTGTTGCCGAGTTCCGTTGCGAGGGCGCGAGCTGAGACTAGCTCAGCGAATACTGATCTCCATTCGACGAACGCCGACCTTTGGTCGACGAATGTCGAGCTCGGGCTCAGCTTCTCTACTGCCGAGCTCGCCTACTGCCTTCAGCCCGGTCTGTCTGATTCCTGACGACCTTGCTCGCCGGATACGGGGTTGTACAATTACAAAGTTGTAAAATCTAGTAAATCTATCCTAAGGCTGCTCAGGCTCCTTGATGACTATGCCTTTGCCTGATTGGATCTTGGCTTGTACTGGAGCATCTGTATCTTCAGCTGGCTTCTTGCCCTTCAGATCCTTCTTCTTTTGTTCTTCAACCCTTATTCTCTGTCTTTCAAAATAATGAAAAGGCTTAGGGAAGTATTTGCTAGGCTCCTGAGCATTAGGAGGTAGCTTCCCAGCTTTTGCCTTTCTTCTATATTGTAGAATGGCTTCCTGTCTTGCTTCATGCTTTTGCCATTCTTGCTCAGTATACCATTTGCCCCTATCATGGGTCCTGTCATTCACAGCCTTCCAAGCAGTCAATATAATATTTATGGAAGTAGGGCTCCACTGCTCAAAATCAGGCTTCAACTCAGTCTGTTCTCTAAACTTTTTCTTAGACAATAGAGCTTCCTTCTAAGCATCCTTGTCAGCCCCTAACATTTCCACTTTCTCAATAATAATATTTTTAGCACCCTCTGGAGGGCTGTACATGAACTGTACTTCTTGGTGAATCATTTCAAAATCAGCTGGAGGGTAAATGACCTGAGCAACTTCAGGTGGGTCACCTCCAAAATAAGCAGGATGCACACCTGACTCAGCTACATTATCATCATCACAGAGGGGTGGATATCCAAGTGTGGCTCTGATGATATTAGATATCCATTTAGCATGATCTGAGCTAGCTTTGACTAACACTCTCTCCCCCTTTATGACTTCTCTTGCAATATGATCCCTGAGGTCATCTTTCTGAAACCTGATTTGTTCATCAAGAAAATTAACACCATCTTTGTAGAATGACTTTAACTTCAGGAGCTGTGCAGAAATGGTCTTTTGAGATTGCTCAATAGCTGTTTGTACAACAACTAGGCCTTCCTGTAATTGCTTATCAAAATCTACCTTGGTTGTAGCTCTTGCTTCAGTCTAGGCAGTAGCAATATTCTTCATTTCTGTAACAATCACATTATGTGATTCTATCAGATTATCATTCATTCTAAGTTGATTCTCTAGAACATAGCCTTGTTTAACAACAATATCATCAACTTGATTCTTTATTCATTCTTGGTGTTTTGCAAGAAAGACAACAGCATTGCCACCCTTGTGGAAGCAATCTGTCATTTCCATTTTGTTTTGATTTAATTCAAATCTTATTGATTTTATATCCTGAGCCAAGGAGAATTGCAGATCTTTATGGGTCTCATCCATATATTTCTCCATGATAATCCTTTGTTCATCTAACTTTACTTGCATTGAGATCAACAAAGAACTATAATCAGTAGCTGGGGCAGATTGTGGAGCAGTTTGTAATGCCCTCTCATAGCTCTGGCTTCTTCTTTTGAATACCATTAGCTTTCTTTTCTTAGCAAATGACAGACGTTGACCTAAATCGCGGAGCAGGGCCTTAAATACGGAGGCAGCAGAAGCAGTGCGCACGATCAGTGGCGCACGACCAGTGGTCGTGCGCACTGTCGGTCGATGATCGTGCGACTTTTCCAAATAGACCTGCAACCTGGATAAGAAGCATCAGCATATATGCGCACGATCAGTGGCGCACGACCAGTGGTCGTGCGCACTACGACCAGTGCTCGTGCGATTACCTAGACAGGATTAGGAAAAAGGGAGTGTAATGCGCACGATCAGTGGCGCACGACCAGTGGTCGTGCGCAATAAGTCCAGTGGTCGTGCGCAGTATTCCTGCATCGTCGGTGTCTCCCGAGCGATTCCAGAGCACGCACACGACCCCTGCACCAGCAGAAGAGGCAGATATGCCACCAAAACGTGCACACCACATCCCCGAGATAGGGCTAAAGAATAACAAAAATATAGAAACACAGATAACACACAGAAACGGGCCTACAGTGCACTTAATCGTGAAATAGGTACATAAGCACATATAAGCAATAAAGGCTCTCAAGTGTAGTGCTAAGACGATAAAACTAGCCCAGATGAGTCCAAAAATCAGTGTAAAATGTGGACTCATCAGTAGTCTAAGTAAGAGAGCAAAGATACAATGAACCTCGTCCCTTGGTAAGGGATGGAGTGGGTCAGGACACATTAGTCCTGCGAGCTGGAGGCTTTGTATGGTTGTGATATAATGACTTGTTAGTTCTGCAAGCTGGAGGCTCAAATGGAAGTGAATGATACTTTGCTTGTGCATTTAATGTGGTAGGTCCTCAGTACTAGCCTAGTCGTCACACCGACGGTAGTACGTGGACTTGGTAAGTGGATAAAGTCTAGAGGGTCAGCTTAGTCTGGAGTGTGATATTTTCCTAAAGACTTATCACATGACAGTTAAGACTGGTATATTCTAGTAATGGGTAAGAAGAGACTCTAGAGTACAACAGAGATGGGTACAAAGACATATAGAGGGGTTAGGTCTGATAGTGTGTATACTTGCCTAAAAGTGGGGAGGTGCCCAATCCCCAGCCACTATTTGACCACGACGGGGGTGCCCGAGAGGTTAGCTACCTCCAAAGAGTGGGAACAAAAGCTCTGTGCACACAAAATCGGCATGTGTGGGTGAGTTGCACTTGCATGAATCATAAGAAATGCATTGCATATCTAAACATTCTTTTCTAGCAGATCCTCATTATATAAATTAATATAGACTCTTTTATATGATGAGTTATTTTAATTGGAAACTTTAACTAATAAGTTTGTATGCATTCATATAAATTAAGGTATGCTTCTGTGATGGTAGTGTAGTTGTTCATTGTTTACCTTATTGTTTACGGTTTACTATTTACTGTTTCCACTATTACTAGTTCTGATGTTTACTGCATAATATATAAACTGTTAGATAGTGTCATGTCACCTGCTTTTTCATTCTGCTTTGTTGCTCACCATTTTCTTCCTCTCGCGCGATGCCTAGGAGTCGCGGGGGTGAGGCGAGGACGATAATGGCATAGTCTTATGACTAACGGTCAGTGAACCATATCATTTTAGAAGCGCATGGTGACGCAGCAGTAGCACATCCCGGAGGACCAGCAGCACAAGGAGGCAGAACTTGAGGAGGCGTTGCCACGCACTACTACTACCAGACGACGGGTTGATGTGTGATCTTTTGATTAGCTTCCGCTAGATGTACTAGAGAGAGTATATGCTTTTACATTTAGGCATGTATCAGGCAAAAACTTTATTACTCTTTCATCTGTTTTCTTATTGTGGACTATTATTTATCTTTTGATAAATATATGATATGATTGTGGATTTGATTTTCTTTTACTTCTTTTCTCATTGGCAATGTGATATGATCGTACTAGCCTGCAGAATTGGCAGCTTGTGGTGACGACAAACCCGTGTGTTGGTGTCACCGCAAGACGGCGGTTCTGAACATAAAATCATCTCTTGGTCGTGCTCAATTACCGAGAGGGGGAATTTTACAACCAGTATCACTTGAACAAACGAACATAAGAGAAAGAAGTTCACAGAAACACTGGGTCACCCCGCTCCAGCATTAGTTTGCGGACAAACTAAAGCAGCGGGAGCACTGGTGTGCCCATGTGTGGAATCGCACTATCATTGTCCACTTTAAATGAGATTATGCCAACCATTTTTGACCATCGTAATATTTTAACCGCAGGCTACTGTCCCTCCTCTGCCAGCTGAGACTCCCTTTCAGCCGACAGAGATTGGACAAACTCTCACGGCCATTTTGGAGGCTTTCAAAGCACAGCAGGTTCCGGCTCCGCAGCCGAACCGGGGCTCAAACTGGCTGAGTACCTTCTGGGGCCTCTCCCCGCCTACGTATTATGGGACAGAGCCTGCAGACTGGACAGAGGAGTGGCTTGACATCATCCACGAGATGCTCATAAGGATTGGTTGTCCGACAGATGAGCCAGTATCCTTGGCAGTTACGGCATTGGCAGGACATGCCAAGATATGGTGGAAGTTCCTCATGGACACCGCCAATGCAAATTATGAGTACTCTCAGATTACTTGGGACCAGTTCAGTGGGGCGTTGTTGGAGCATTTTGTATCATCGACAGATAGAGATGCATTGGAGGACTGGTTCCTGCATCTAAGGTAGGGAACCGATCGGTGATAGTTGATAGAGTACCAGAGAGAGTTCTCCCATTTGGCAGGATTCACTAGCGCTCTGAGCGAGAGGGACTACGCGAAGAAGTTCTATATGGGGCTTCAGGACCCGCTCAGACAGGTCTTACTGTTTGTCTTGGAGGCCAGCTTGGTGAAGATTATCGAGACCGCAAAGAAATGGGAGGCAGATCACCTGATGGTTCAGGGCAGGGGAAAAGACCGGCTGAGGGGATACACCCTGGAGAGAGTAGTAGAGGCCCGCAGCGGGGCAGGTTCATGAGACACAGGAGAGGTGGAGGACGTTCTCGTCCTGATGTCAGGCCGGAGCATTCGCCTCCTGCAGTACTAGCACCCCCACCACCACGCATCCAGGGGCCGAGGAGGCACGACGACCGAGGACTCCCTTCGTTGATATGCTTTGAGTGCAACTAGCTGGGGCATGTCAGAGCCCGCTGCCCCCAGCGATTTCTTCCACCTCCTCATCCCCCTCCAGCGCCCCTCCAGCACAGCAGGGAAGAGTACAAGGCGGGGGCCGAGGACATCACGGTAGGACGACGGTCAGGTCAGATATACGCCTTGGATATGGCTCAACCAAGGAACACCGAGCAGGTCATTACATGTACCTTAAGTTTTGGTATTTTTAATTTATCACTTCATACCTTGCACCCCCTTATAGTTAAAAATCACGATAACATAACCCGACAAACATAACTATCTCAGGCATAGTGTCTGTTTGTGGCAAGCATGCCCACACACTATTTGACACGGGTGCATCGCACTCGTTTGTCTCAGAGGACTTCAACGAGGATTTGGATATCGTCCAACATTTCCCGGGCATCGCCCGGAAGGTACGGCTACCAGACGGATCAGAGATGCAATCCACTGCAAAATGCAACATGTACGTGGATATTGGAGGCAAGCTATTCGAAACTCAGGCGACGATCCTACGGATCTCGGACTTCGATCTGATTCTGGACATGACATGAGGAAGGAAAAAGGGTGGAGCAAGCATGATGCAAGGTGTGTGGGATGTCTTGAAAATGGTGGTGAGCGGTCGACAGAGGGCAACTAGAAGCAACAAAGAGGACGATGATTGACCAGCGGAGGAATGCAGGTAAAGAGGGTAGAGGTCGAACTAAGGAGAGGTGTGCCGATGTGCGTGGCAAAAAATGGCGCGAAGCGGCATACGATCCGGCAGGTCGCGCCGAATTGGTAGAACCGAAGGTATTAAGGCAAGAGGGGCTATACTAGGTTGTTATCCTCTCTCTGATTTCATTTAGTCAACCAAATACAAGCATAAGATCATCGTTAAGACCCCTTTCCTATATATAGGAGGTTTGATACAAAGGCTTAATCATCCCCAAATAGAAATAGCACACATACTGATGCAGGACGGATGACACAGCCGCCTGCCACCCTGGAGTCCCACCAGGGGGTCACACCATGAGATCACCATGGCGTCGCACCATGATGACTTTATGAAGGCCGCGACCCATACACCCCAACCCATCCCCGACCCCACAACAGGGACGTTAGGTTCTTAAGGCCGGGGCTCGATCCCCCGACCTCCGTGATAAAGAACTCTCATGCGAGTTCTCCGGTGAATGGAGACGGTCGTGCTGAAGTCGAAGTTCATGCAAATCGATCAAGCTCTGTCGCAAGTATCCAAGCGTCAACTCCAGTCCCGCCAATGTACCAAGTAGCGACAACGCGACCCATCTGAAGTAGGAACAGACTGGTGGAATCTGAACTCTGTGATACTCTTATCGTTCATCTCTCGAATGGTGGAACCCGGTGCGATCGACGGTGTCGGTGGTGAAACCAAAAAGACGAATCCCTAGGTGGATAGGTGGTAGCACGGGGTGGACTGTGGTGGCCATCAGACGTAGGTGGGGTAAGAGAGTGGTAAGGCAACGAAAGTGGGGGTGGGGGTGGCTGGGAATCTCTACTACTCGGGTGCACATACTCATGAGGCTCATAGTATGACGTCAGATCCTCGACATTAAACACCGGTGAATTCCCATACTAGCCAGGATATCGAGCCAGTAGGTATTTGTCCCAATACAACTAATAATAGAGTACAAACCAATTCGCCTTGTGCATAACTTTTGGGCAGGCCCCGAGGGGAGCCTCTCTGGGCGGATTCGCACCATTACTTTATCGCTTGCATTAAATATTTGTTCTCGCATTCGCTTATCTGCATGTGTTTTATAACTTTCATTGCTCATTACTATTTGTCGGCGAACCGACTCATGTAATGCATGCAAATGATGAACCAGAGCCCCAATTGACTCATGCAAATGAAGCGAATGATGCACATAGAACACAACATACTCGACGCACTTACTAAGGGAAGGACTGACAATGACTTGGATATTACTAACATGGGGTGACCAATCAGGAGGCTTACTGGGTGGTTGATAGAAAAATCTGGGGTGACCGACGTCATCGCCCGTGGAGACGACATAGCTAGTGACAAAATAGTGCAGAGCCCTGGTGTGATGGGTACATCTCAAATGATATATCTCATCAGGCGGCTCACCAGGGGGTGTATACAAAAAGTCATCACGTGTGAGATGATCACTAGTGCGGATATACAATCCATCACTAATATGTAGGAGGGAAGGCTTGTCAAATAGAGCCTCTCGGGGACTTGATCCCGAAGAGGTCGATAATGATAGGATAGTCCACCACGAGGAGGGCATCGATTACAGTAGTGTCAGGGGAGCAAGTAGGACACCCACAACAAAGTCAACGCTAGCTTCATGAACCTCCCAAGGGAGTAGTGGCTCATCAAGAGGCTTATCTGGAGGTTCAACAATGAGGTCATTAATAATGAGAAGATCTCTCAGATTAGTATTGCTGATAGAGGTAGTGTCATCGTAACTAGGTGAGGTAGTCACTATGAAGTCAACACCATACTCTCGACTCTCAGTAGTGAAGTGACTCGAAGTGTGGATCAATCGATATAGCATTGAGAACGGTGACTCTGTTCAAAGGAGACACTAGGTCTAGATGTAGGTCTAGGTGACGTGAAAAGGATGGGTATACAATCACAACATCACTAGGTCGCTCATCCTCACTCACGTGACCATGCTCACTAGTCAGGCTAGTATCACTCTCCACCAGTATCATAGGGTCATGATCAGATTCAACCTCAAGATCACATGAGCACTGAATCTCATCAAACTGAGAAGGATCAAAACCAAGTGTCGGGTCTATTGGCCCGATGGGAGCACTACTCTCCGCATCAGTGGCTTGACCCAAATCCCTAGGCTTTTTTCGTAATGTAGACCTTAGATGATCAAATTGAGCTTCTAAGAGATCAAAGCGGTCAAGAACTGAATGCAAAAATTCAGCCTGAGGTAACTCTATTGGTGGAATACTAGAAGGGTCTTGACATGTATTGCGATCCTGCCGATGGTGACCTCTATAGGGTTTTTGAGGGTCGTCTAGACGGTAGTTCCTAACATAATCAGATTGTGCTCGTGGGTGTGTATGAGCTCTGTGAACGTGCAGTGGAGGTCACATATATCCAAACTCACGTTCCTCTCCTAGAGGATATGTGTAGCGGCGATGACCATCATCGTGAAGTCGCGGAGAGCTGTAATGATGAAGACGTGAGGACCTCTCGTCGTGGTGATCGCCTCTAGCATAATGGGATTGTGTCGAGGGGTTGATACGATCTCTAGGAGTGGTGTACGGGGAACGATGATAATCATAATGATAACATGAAGGTTTCTCTAAATGGGTTCTATGAGGTCAGATATAATTAAACTCATGATACCTAGATAGGGGAGACTGCCGTCGGTGAAAACTAGACATAAGTGAACTCAACGACTATTTAAAACCTTCCAGTACGAAGCATGCAAATGGCCTAACCTTGCCTATGATACCAAAATGATGCACATACTAAAATATGATGAACATAATATAATAATGCATTAAAAAGATAATTCCGCCCGACCTCACGCAACATCTGAGCTATGCGCACAACGCCTGTACACGCATGAGTAACGACGCCCGTGAATGGGATCGTTCATGCTCCTATTAAAATGGGGGGGGGGGGGAGCCAACCTTGAACCAGAGAAATGAGCTTAATACTGTGGGTTTTCAAAGAGGGAAATGGGGGAGTACCTCTGCAGTTCAGGTAGGGCGAGGCGGTATCTTCCATGAACAAAAAAATGAGGTAAGGATTAAGAAATAACGCCTACGAAATGAAAACGAGATTAAGAGGGAAATAGAGAGGTGGGGGGGGGGGGAAGAAATGTTTAACTTGTCGCGCATTTTCTTGTGTTTAACTTGTCATGCATTTCCTTGTGTGTAACTTGTCATGCATTTCCTTGTGTTTAACTTGTCATGCACTTTGGAATGAAATATTACTACTTATTTTATTATCATTTCTTACTTCTGATATATATCTCCAGTTTCGTTATTTACTTAAAAATTGATGTTTATCCTGATTCCATTAGGTACAACAAAAGCAGGCGGAGATGAATTATGTTTTTTATGTAGTCCTAGCAAACTCAGACAATCAACCATTCGAAATTGAAGCAAGTGATAGTATTAGTTTATCGGAGTTCAAGGAAGTAATCAAGACAAAATTCACTCCCATTTTGGATACTGTTGCAAGCGCTGCTTTGACGCTTAAATCGTCTGATGAGAATATTATTCTGCCCAATGAATTTTTAAATTATGAGATTAATCATAATAGTTACATAAATCCTTTCTTCATTGAGGTAACGCGGAGCAGCAACACCTTCAATGCAGCAGGTGATCTTTGTCATTTGTTATTATTATTCTTTAAATTGTGAAATATTGGCCAAAGTTTTTATCCATTTTAGTCTTTCCAAATTACAAATTTTTTGAGTTTCTCGAAAGATGCTAAAATCTGATTACAATTTAATGAATCTGTCTTTTTTTCCGGCATTTGAAATCACAAAAGGTATAAAGCCCATATGGATAAAGAGCATCGAGTCTTATCCTACACTCTCATTGAATATGATGTCTCAGTTTTTTGAAATTCCTGCTAAATACTTGAAGATTGCTAAATTGTTATGTTGTGAAAGCAAATTTGTACTCTTTCACCGCCAGAGTTTTCAAAAACAATTTGAATTCATTGAAAAGGAAGTTATTGAGAAATCCATGGTGGGTTGGATTCTTGGCCCTCCCGGCACAGAAAAATCTTCTGCTGCATTTGCATTTATTACAACGTTAGATAAAGTTGAATGGACTGTTACCTGGTTGTGTTGTAGTGATAATGATTTGCAACTTTATTGTATTCAATTTACTGGCAATTGTGTATGGACTTGTGAGGTCAATAACAATAGTCAAAGTATACGTGACATTCTATGTAAAATCATCCCAACTAGAAAACACCTCTTTATCCTTGATGGATATACCAGTACGAGGAAAAAAATTCTAAAATTATGTTGACTTGCAGAAAATGGGCTAAACATTGTGTTTTGCCGGGCGAAATCGAACGACGAATGCTCATTGTCAACTCAATGGCTGTTCGAGGGAAACGCAAAGTTGATTCTGATTATAAAAATGGAGTTAGAGAATTTTTTGTATATTCGTGGAGTTTACAAGAATATCTTATGGCTGTTAAGAATGACAATCTCTTAAAAAATATTAGTAACTATTCCAATTGCATTACAAATTCAAACGAAGATGAAATTTTATCACTTGAAGATTTGGTGAAGTCAAAATTCTACTATGCAGGTGAAAATTTTCGTTTTATGTTTACGAGTTCAATTGCAGATGTAAAGATCCAAATTGAGGTGTCTATTAATGAGTGCGATGATATAAGTCTTTATATCACTGGACGTATCGGTGACCGTAGTTCTAAAGTTGTAAATAGACTTTTTGGCAGTCATTTAGTAGAAAACTTCAGAATGATTTCTCTCGTCAGCGATTATGTTGTATCTGTGATTGGAAAAAGAATGGGTCCTGACACAATTCAAAATTTTGCAAAATATTTTAATGCAAATCCTTCGATGAATGGATGGATTTTCGAAGAATAGTTTTTTTCTCAATTGTGTCATGATGATTTAAATTTATATTTGAAAGGGGAGATATTAGAGAAACTAATCTGGCCCAAATGCAGTATACTACACAGATTTAATTTTGTTTTTTTTTCAAACAAAGAACTTAATATTTGTGCAAGTGGAGCTTGGTTGAGGCCATCAAATACTTGTCAGAGTGGCTATGATGCAGTTTATATCAACAAAACGGATGGCTTTGTAAGATTTATTCAAATTACAAGAAGTAAGAGACATTCCTTACTCCTATCAGACTTATATGAATTATTGAAGAAACTTGGAGATCACTTTGAGATCAGAACAATGGAAGTATGTTTTGTTGTTCCAATGCAAAACCTAAATGAGTTCAGAATAAATTTTGTGCATGGTAATGGTGTTTTGACACCGTTTGGTTGGAAGAAGGGAAAAGAAAAAACAAAATCAAGATATTGGAGATTTATGGTTGGGATAATAGGTATTATATTTTTTTGTAATCTCTTCAATATAATTATGATTCTTTTTATTTACTCAAAATTTTGATACTTCATTTCTTTGCAGGTGATTATATATTCAATTGTAATACAAATGCAATTCTACTATATTATTCACTTTTTCAGTCCAGAATATGAAAAAACACAGAAAATTAAGATGCTAGAGATTTATGGCTGGACATGATGGGTAATTCTATTTTTCCAGTAATCTCTTAATAATAATTATGATCCATTTTATATCCTCAAAGCTCTTTTGATATTTAATTTTTTTTGTAGGCCGTTATACATTTTATTTTAATTAAATACAGATCTACTGTCATTCACTTTCTCATTTCACAGTATGAAAAATAAAAACAAAAAATCAAGATACTATGAATTTATTGACAGTACATGATATGTAATTATATATTTTTTTGTAATCTCCTATTTATAATTAATGTCCTTTTTATATACTCTTAACTCTTTTAATACTTCATTTATTTTGTAAGTCAATATGAATGTTATTGTAATTCAAGTGCAGATATATTCTGTCATTCACTTTCTCATCTCGAAAAAAGAAAAAGAAAAACCAAAAATCAAGCTACTGGACATGAAATGTAATTATATTTTTTGTCACATATTAGTAATTGTGGCCCTTTTTATATACTCAAAAATCTTTTGATACTTCATATCTTTTGCAGTCCATTATAAATTTTATATTATGCAAATGCAGGTCTACTCTGTCACTCACTCTCATTTAGGAGGATTAACTACTTTGGGTGAATATTACTCGATGGAAATTAACTAGTTTGGGTGAGCATTTTGACTCTCAGTTACCTCATTATAAGACCCATGATTGTGTTTATAAAGAACCATTGAAAGATGTTAGGATAATATCTCATATTTTATTGTGGAGAGGCGTTGAATATTGTGTTTGAAAAACTTATATCAATATTGGACTTTCGAAAGTCCTAATAATTTCAGGAAGTGAGCAGCAACATGGAAGTATTTACTGTAAGAAGGGGAGTTCCGTTACTTACGTAGCTCTGGATCTTATACCAAAACATTGATAGCTCAGCTTGGCCACACATTCTATACATTAGAATCACCAATATGGATGGATCACAACACCACCTCTTAGTGCAGAGAAATTGAGAAAATCGTGGAAGGTGCTTTGTAATTGTCAAAATTTACTGGCTCTTGTGAATATGAATGGTTTACAGAACCCCAAATCCAGAAGTTATATAAGACAAATAAAGATATGTATGATGGTACTGAGAGAATCTCTCTTGTTAGTTTTTTTACGACATACCCTCTTATTGGAGGATATGCCAGTATCGATGCGACTGATGCAACTAGAATGAACGTCATGGAAATCAAGAATCGTGGCTAGTACCAAAGTTGCCTTGGAAATAAGTTCTTTGAAGCTAGGTGACGTAGGATAAGTCTATAGGCGGCGGAAAATCGGTGACCTAACCTACATGCTACGCAAATCCGATGGTTAGATCACAAATTACATAATAAATTTAAAACATCCCACGCAAATATTTCAAAGCGGAGCATGTTTTAAATTTATTATATAATTTGTGATCTAACCGTCGGATTTGCGTAGCATGTAGGATTAGGTCACTGATTTTCCGCCGCCTATAGACTTATCTTACGTCACCTAGCTTCAAAGAACATATTTCCAAGGCAACTTTGGACTAGCCACGATTCTTGATTTCCATGACGTTCATTCTAGTTGCATCAGTCGCATCGATACTGGCATATCCTCCAATAAGAGGGTATGTCGTAAAAAAACTAACAAGAGAGATTCTCTCAGTACCATCATACATATCTTTATTTGTCCTATATAACTTCTGGATTTGGGGTTCTGTAAACCACTCATATTCACAAGAGCCAGTAAATTTTGACAATTACAAAGCACCTTCCACGATTTTCTCAATTTCTTTGCACTAAGAGGTGGTGTTGTGATGCATCAATATTGGTGATTCTAACATATAGAATGTGTGGTCAAGCTGAGCTATCAATGTTTTGGTATAAGATCCAGAGCTACGTAAGTAACGAAACTCCCCTTCTTACAGTAAATACTTTCATGTTGCTGCTCACTTCCTGAAATTATTAGGACTTTCGAAAGTCCAATATTGATATAAGTTTTCAAACACAATATTCAACGCCTCTCCACAATAAAGTATGAGATACTATTCTAACATCTTTCAATGGCTCTTTATAAACACAATCATCTGTCTTATAATGAGGTAACTGAGAGTCAAAATGCTCACCCAAACTAGTTAATCCCCATCGAGTAATGTTCACCAAACTAGTTAATCTTCCGAAATGAGAGTGAGTGACAAAGTAGACCTGCATTTGCATAATATAAAATTTATAATGGACTGCAAAAGATATGAAGTATCAAAAGATTTTTGAGTATATAAAAAGGGTCACAATTACTAATATGTGAAAAAAAATATAATTACATTTCATGTCCAGTAGCTTGATTTTGGGTTTTTCTTTTTCCGAAATGAGAAAGTGAATGGCAGAACATATCTGCACTTGAATTACAATAACATTCATATTGACTTACAAAATAAATGAAGTATTAAAAAAGTTAAGAGCATATAAAAAGGACCTTAATTATAATTAGGAGATTACGAAAAAATATATAATACATATCATGTCCAGCAATAAATTCATAGTATCTTGATTTTTTGTTTTTATTTTTCATACTGTGAAATGAGAAAGTGAATGACAGTAGATCTGTATTTAATTAAAATAAAATGTATAACGGCCTGCAAAAGAAATTAAGTATCAAAAGAGCTTTGAGGATATAAAATGGATCATAAGTATCATTAAGAGATTACTGGAAAAATAGAATTACTCATCATGTCCAGCCATAAACCTCTAGTATCTTAATTTTTTGTGTTTTTTCATACTCTGGACTGAGAAAGTGAATAATATAGTAGAATTCCATTTGTATTACAATTGAATATATAATGACCTGCAAATAAATGAAGTATCAAAATTTTGAATAAATAAAAAGAATCATAATTATATTGAAGAGATTATGAAAAAAATATAATACCTATTATCCCAACCATAAATCCTCAATATCTTGATTTTGTTTTTTTTTTCCTTCTTCCAACCAAACGGTGTCAAAACACCATTACCATGCACAGAATTTATTCTGAACTCATTTAGGTTTTGCATTGGAACAACAAAACATACTTCCATTGTTCTGATCTCAAAGTGATCTCCAAGTTTCTTCAATAATTCATATAAGTCTGATAGGAGTAAGGAATGTCTCTTAATTCTTGTAATTTGAATAAATCTTACAAAGCCATCTGTTTTGTTGATATAAACTGCATCATGGCCACTCTGACAAGTATTTGATGGCCTCAACCAAGCTCCACTTGCACAAATAATAAGTTCTTTGTTTGAAAAAAAACCAAAATTAAATCTGTGTACTATACTGCATTTGGGCCAGAATAGTTTCTTTAATATCTCCTCCTTTCAAATATAAATTTAAATCATCATGGCACAATTGAGAAAAAAACCATTCTTCGAAAATCCATCCATTCATCGAAGGATTTGCATTAAAATATTCTGCAAAATTTCGAATTGTGTCAGGACTCCATTCTTTTTCCAATCACAGATACAGCATAATCGCTGACGAGAGAAATCATTCTGGAGTTCTCCACTAAATAACTGCCAAAAAGTCTATTTACAACTTTAGAACTACGGTCACGGATACGTTCAGTGATATAAAGACTTATATCATCGCACTCATTAATAGACTCCTCAATTTAGATCTTTACATCTGCAATTGAACTCGTAAACATAAAACGAAAATTTCCAACTGCATATTAGAATTTTGACTTCACCAAATCTTCAAGTGAAAAGTTTCATTTTCGTTTGAATTTGTAATGCAATTGTAATAGTTACTAATATTTTTTAAGAGATTGTCATTCTTAACAGCCATAAGATATTCTTGTAAACTCCACGAATATACAAAAAATTCTCTAACTTCATTTTTATAATCAGAATCAACTTTGTGTTTCCCTCGAGCAGCCATTGAGCTGACAATGAGCAGTCGTCGTTTGATTTCGCCCGGCAAAACACAACGTTTAGACCATTTTCTGCAAGTCAACATAATTTTAGAATTTTTTTCCCCGTACTGGTATATCCATCAAGGATAAAGAGGTGTTTTCTAGTTGAGATTATTTTACATAGAATGTCACGTATACTCTGACTATTGTTATTCACCTCGCAAGTCCATACACAATTGTCAGTAAATTGAATACAATAAAGTTGCAAATCATTATCACTACAACACAACCAGGTCACAATTCATTCAACTTTATCTAACGTTGTAATAAATGCAAATGCAACAGAAGATTTTCCTGTGTCGGGAGGGCCAAGAATTCAACCCACCATGGATTTCTCAATAACTTCCTTTTCAATGAATTCAAATTGTTTTTGAAAACTCTGGCGGCGAAAGAGTACAAATTTGCTTTCACAACATAGCAATTTAGCAATCTTCAAGTATTTAGCAGGAATTTCAAAAAACTGAGACATCATATTCAATGAGAGTGTGGGATAAGACTCGATGCTCTTTATCCATATGGGCTATATACCTTTTGTGATTTCAAATGCCGAAAAAAAGATAGATTCATTAAATTGTAATCAGATTTTAGCATCTTTCGAGAAACTCAAAAAATTTGTAATTTGGAAAAACTAAAATGGATAAAAACTTTGGTCAATCTTTCACAATTTAAAGAATAATAATAACAAATGACAAAGATCACCTGCTGCATTGAAGGTGTTAGCTGCTCCAGATTACCTCAATGAAGAAAGGATTTATGTAACTATTATGATTAATCGCATAATTTAAAAATTCATTGGGCAGAATAATATTCCGATCAGACGATTTAAGCGTCAAAGCAGCGCTTGCAACGGTATCCAAAATGGGAGTGAATTTTGTCTTGATTACTTCCTTGAACTCCGATAAACTAATACTATCACTGGCTTCAATTTCGAATGGTTGATTGTCTGAGTTTGCTAGGACTACATAAAAAATGTAATTCATCTCCGCCTGCTTTTGTTGTACCTAATGGAATCAGGATAATCATCAATTTTTAAGTAAATAACGGAACTGGAGATATATATCAGAAGTAAGAAATGATAATAAAATAAGTAGTAATATTTCATTCCAAAGTGCATGACAAGTTAAACACAAGGAAATGCATGACAAGTTACACACAAAGAAATGCATGACAAGTTAAACACAAGAAAATGTGCGACAAGTTAAACATTTCTTCCCCCCACCTCATCCCTCTATTTCCCTCTTAATCTCGTTTTCATTTTTTAGGCGTTATCTCTTAATCCTCACCTCGTTTTTTTTGTTCATGGAAGATACCGCCTCGCCCTACCTGAATTGCAGCGGTACTCCCCATTTCCCCTTTGAAAACCCACAGTATTAAGCTCCTTTCTCTGGTTCAAGGTTGGCTCCCCCCCCCCCATTTTAATACGAGCATGAACAATCCCATTTACGGGCGTCGTTACTCATGCGTGTACAGGCGTTGTGCGCATAGCTCAGATGTTGTGTGAGGTCGGGCGGAATGTTCTTTTTAATGCATTATTATATTATGTTCATCATATTTTAGTATGTGCATCATTTTCGAATCATAGGCAAGGTTAGGCCATTTGCATGCTTCGTACTGAAAGGTTTTAAATAGTCGTTGAGTTCACTTATGTCTACTTTTCACCGACGGCAGTCTCCCCTATCTATGTATCATGAGTCTACTTATATCTGACCTCATAGAACCCATTTAGAGAAACCTTCAGATTATCATTATGATTATCATCGTTCCTCGTACACCACTCCTAGAGATCGTGTCAACCTCTCGACACAATCTCATTATGCTAGAGGCGATCACCACGACGAGAGATCCTCACGTCTTCATCATTACACCTCTCCTCGACTTCCCGATGATGGTCATCGCCGCTACACATCTCCTCTATGAGAGGAACGTGAGTTTGGATATGTGTGACCTCCACTGCACGTTCAAAGAGCTCATACACACCCACGAGCACAATCTGATTATGTTAGGAACTACCGTCTAGACGACCCTCAAAAACCCTATAGAGGTTACCATCGGCAGGATCGCAATACATGTCAAGACCCTTCTAGTATTCCACCAATAGAGTTACCTCAGGCTGAATTTTTGCATTCAGTTCTTGACCGCTTTGATCTTTTAGAAGCTCAATTTGATCATCTAAGCTCTACATTACGAAGAAAGCCTAGGATTTGGATCAAGCCACTGATGCGGAGAGTAGTGCTCCCACCGGGCCAAGAGACCCGACACTTGGTTTTGATCCTTCTCAGTTTGATGAGATTCAATGCTCATGTGATCTTGAGGTTGAATATGATCATGACCCTATGATACTGGTGGAGAGTGATACTAGCTTGACTAGTGAGCATGGTCACGTCGGTGAGGATGAGCGACCTAGTGATGTTGTGATTGTATACTCATCATTTTCACGTCACCTAGACCTACATCTAGACCTAGTGTCTCCTTTGAACAGAGTCACAGTTCTCAATGTTATATCGATTGATCCACACTTAGAGTCTGGTCACCCCTGCTCTTCCCTTAGGACTATCTCGAGTTACTTCACTACTGAGAGTCGAGAGTATGGTGTTGACTTCATAGTGACTGATTCACCTAGTTACGATGACACTACCTCTATCAGCGATACTCATCTGAGAGATCTTCCCATTGTTAATGACCTCATTGTTGAACCTCCAGATAAGCCTCTTGATGAGCCACTACTCCCTTGGGAGGTTCATAAAGCTAGTGTTGACTTTGTTGTGGGTATTCTACTTGCTCCCACTGACACTACTGTAATCGGTGCTCTCCTCGTGGTGGACTATCCTATCATTATCGACCTCTTCGGGATCAAGTCCCCAAGAGGCTCATTTGACAAACATTCCCTCCTACACATTAGTGATGGATCGTGTATCCGCACTAGTGATCATCTCACACGTGATGACTTTTGGTATACACCCCCTGGTGAGCCGCCTGATGGGCTATATCCGCATTAGTGATCATCTCACACGTGATGACTTTTGGTATACACCCTCTGGTGAGCCGCCTGATGGGCTATATCATTTGAGATGTACCCATCACACCAGGGCTCTGCACTATTTTGTCACTAGTTACGTCGTCCCTACGGGCGATGACGTCGGTCGCCCCATATTTTTCTATCAACCACCCAATAAGCCTCCTGATTGGTCACCCCATGTTAGTAATATCCAAGTCATTGTCAGTCCTTCCCTTAGGAAGTGTGTCGAGTATGTTGTGCTCTATGTGCATCATTCGCTTCATTTGCATGAGTCAATTGTGGCTCTGGTTCATCATTTGCATGCATTACATGAGTCGGTTCGCCGACAAATAGTAATGAGCAATGAAAGTTATAAAACACATGCAGATAAGCAAAGGCGAGAACAAATATTTAATGCAGGCGAGAAAGTAATGGTGCGAATCCACCGAGAGAGGCTCCCCTCGGGGCCTGCCCAAAAGTTAAGCACAAGGCGAATTGGTTGGTACTCTATTATTAGTCGTATTGGGACAAATACCTACTGGCTCGATATCCTGGCTAATATGGGAATTCACCCGGTGTTTAATGTCGAGGATCTGACGCCGTACTATGAGCCTCATGAGTATGAGCACCCGAGTAGTAGAGATGTCCATCCACCTCCACCCCCACTTTCGTTGCCTTACCACTCTCTTACCCCACCTACGTCTGATGGCCACCACAGTCCACCCGTGCTACCACCTATCCACCTAGGGATTTGTCTTCTTTGGTTTCACCATCGACACTGCCGATCGCACCGGGTTCCACCATTCGAGAGATGAGCGATAAGAGCATCACAGAGTTCAGATTCCACCAGTCTGTTCCTACTTCAGATGGGTCGTGTTGTCGCTACTTGGTACATTGGAGGGACCACCCTGATGGAGTTGACGCTTGGATACTTGCAACAGAGCTTGATCGATTCGCATGAACTTCGACTTCAGCACGACCGTCTCCATTCACCGGAGAACTCGCATGAGAACTCGCATGAGAGTTCTTTATCAAGGAGGTCGGGGGATCGAGCCCTGACCTCAACAACCTAACGACCATGTTGTGGGGTCGGGGATGGGTTGGGGTGTATGGGTCACGACCCTGATAAAGTCGTCATGGTGCGACGCCACGGTGGACCCCCTGGTGGGACTCCAGGGTGGCAGGCGGCTGTGACATCAGTCATGCATCAGTATGTGTGTTATTTATATTTGGGGATGGTTAAGCCTTTGTATCAAACCTCCTATATATAGGAAAGGGGTCTTAACGGTGATCTTATGTTTGTATTTGGTTGACTAAATGAAATCAGAGAGAGGATACGCCATGGTGTAGCCCCTCTTGCCTTAATACTTTTGGTTCTACCAATTCGGCGCGACCTGCCGGATCGTATGTCGCTTCGCGCCATTTTTTGCCACGCACATCGGCACACCCCTCCTTAGTTCGACCTCTACCCTCTTTACCTGCATTCCTCCGCTGGTCAATCATCGTCCTCTTCGTTGCTTCTAGTTGCCCTGTGTTGACCGCACACCGTTATTTTCAATACATCCCACACACCTTGCATCCAGCTTGCTCCGCCCTTTTTCCTTCCTCATGCATGCTCATCACTCAGAGCACGGCGGCGATAAGGATATCGTTCCATCAATCGAGTCCATCTCTGATCGCATTGATCGCGTTGATATCACTCTCTCTGACCTCCAAATCGATGTCCACGACATTCACTCCCTTTTCACCAACCGCAAATCATCGTCCCTCGTCCTCCGACCCCTCGAGCCCCATCGTAGACTTCAACCAATAGCGTCGCCAACTCTCTGGGCATTCTTCAATTTTTGGGCAACCTGTCGGCGCCCCACCTTTGCCTGGTCGACATTCCGGTGTTCGACAATGTTGATCTCATGGGTTGGTTGGCCCGTGCCAAACAGTACTTCGAACTCTAAGGCACGCCCGAAGCCCAGATAGTGTTGCTCGCGAAGATCTACATGGAAGGCTTAGCACTCAACTTAGGTTTGCTGGCTCCGCTAGTTCAATCCCACATTCTCGTGGTCAACACTCAAGGACGAGTTAATTCGTTACTACGATACACACCACAGCGGCAACGCCTTCGAGCACCTGAATAATGTTCGTCAATAGGAGACGATCGACTCCTACATTGACGATTTCAACGAAGTGGCCACCCACGTTCCATGCTCATCTTCCTACCAATACGCACCTTCCTCGCGGATCTCCGCTCACATATTCAAGCACGTCTTCTGATACATGACCGCAACATCCTATCTCGGATGATGGAGAAGGCCTAATACGTCAAAGCGGATTTTTCCACCTTCTCTTCCGCTTATGCCTCACGGATTACAGGGCACACACCATTTCCAAGGTCGTCCACATTCAAGTTGTCGATCGCCTCGGGTAGCTCGTCGCTTCCTCCTATAGTGTCAAGGAGACGACACTGTCGGCGACGACACTGTAGGGCACCAAGACGTCATTGCATAAGACCTCCCATCAGAGGTATTTCGACCACAACAGTAAAGGTCATTGCTTTTGCTGCAAAGGGTCATACTCTCCCGCCCATGATGCCCAAATAAGGATTCCAAAATGCTCCTTGGGGAAGAAGATGACGACATCAGCCTAATCGATTTTGAGGCCTAAAAGCTCGACGAGGAGGACGGCATAACATACACATTAGTTCTTCTGCATTGCTTGGACATCTCCTGCTACTCGGTGGGTGGCATGATCGAGCCATGCACTATGAAACTCGTAACCTCCTTCCGCGATCGTTTTGTGGTGATGATGATCAACAGTGGGGCGAGCCCCAATTTTATTTTTCAAGGCATAGTGATGGAGTTACAGCTTCTGGTGACCCCAACACTAGGTTGTCAGTGTGTCGATGGCCGACACGCTCGCATAACGGGCCACTGCGTTGGCCTTCCCCTTACCATCAACTCTTAATCTGGTTTGGCGGATTTTTATGTATTTGGACTGGGAGGATTGAACGTCATTCAGGGTGTGGCCTGGCTTCGGACCATCGGGGCCATCAAGCACAACTCGGATCGCCTCAATATGGTTGTTAAGACATTGGGTTGCACTCACTACTTGCAAGGGGACCGCTCTTTTGTGCGCTTACCGGTCAGCTTGTGTTCCCTTCTCTGGACCACAAACATCAACTTCAGTATCCTCTTCTGACACATGGGGGTTCGAGGCACCCCTTTTGTCGTACATTAAGCACACCGACACCCAGTGACTGTTGGCAATCCAACCAGCTGGGGCATGTCAGAGCCCACTGCCCCCAGCGATTTCTTCCACCTCCTCATCCCCCTCCAGCGCCCCTCCAGCACAGCAGGGAAGAGTATAAGGCGGGGGCCGAGGACATCACGGTAGGACGACGGTCAGGTCAGATATACGCCTTGGATATGGCTCAACCAAGGAACACCGAGCAGGTCATTACATGTACCTTAAGTTTTGGTATTTTTAATTTATCACTTCATACCTTGCACCCCCTTATAGTTAAAAATCACGATAACATAACCTGACAAACATAACTATCTCAGGCATAGTGTTTGTTTGTAGCAAGCATGCCCATCGCACTCGTTTGTCTCAGAGGACTTCACCGAGTATTTGGATATCGTCCAGCATTTCCCGGGCATCGCCCGGAAGGTACAGCTACCAGACGGATCAGAGATGCAATCCACTGCAAAATCGAACATGTACGTGGATATTGGAGGCAAGCTATTCGAAACTCAGGCGACGATCCTACGGATCCCGGACTTCCATCTGATTCTGGGCATGACATGAGGAAGGAAAAAGGGTGGAGCAAGCAGGATGCAAGGTGTGTGGGATGTCTTGAAAATGGCGGTGAGCGGTCGACAGAGGGCAACTAGAAGCAACGAAGAGGACGATGATTGACCAGCGGAGGAATGCAGGTAAAGAGGGTAGAGGTCGAACTAAGGAGAGGTGCGCCGATGTGCGTGGCAAAAAATGGCGCGAAGCGGCATACGATCCGGCAGGTCGCGCCGAATTGGTAGAACTGAAGGTATTAAGGCAAGAGGGGCTACACTATGTTGTATCCTCTCTCTGATTTCATTTAGTCAACCAAATACAAGCATAAGATCACCGTTAAGACCCCTTTCCTATATATAGGAGGTTTGATACAAAGGCTTAATCATCCCCAAATAGAAATAACACACATACTGATGCAGGACGGATGACACAGCCGCCTGCCACCCTGGAGTCCCACCAGGGGGTCGCACCATGAGATCACCATGGCGTCGCACCATGACGACTTTATCAGGGTCGCGACCAATACACCCCAACCCATCCCCGACCCCACAACAGGGACGTTAGGTTCTTAAGGCCGGGGCTCGATCCCCCAACCTCCTTGATAAAGAACTCTCATGCGAGTTCTCCGGTGAATGGAGACGGTCGTGCAGAAGTCGAAGTTCATGCGAATCGATCAAGCTTTGTTGCAAGTATCCAAGCGTCAACTCCATCAGGGTGGTCCCGCCAATGTACCAAGTAGCGACAACGCGGCCCATCTGAAGTAGGAACAGACTGGTGGAATCTGAACTCTGTGATGCTCTTATCGCTCATCTCTTGAATGGTGGAACCCGGTGCGATCGACGGTGTCGGTGGTGAAACCAAAGAAGACGAATCCCTAGGTGGATAGGTGGTAGCACGGGGTGGACTGTGGTGGCCATCAGACGTAGGTGGGGTAAGAGAGTGGTAAGGCAACTAAAGTGGGGGTGGTTGGGCATCTCTACTACTCGGGTGCACATACTCATGAGGCTCATAGTATGGCGTCAGATCCTCGACATTAAACACCGGTGAATTCCCATACTAGCCAGGATATCGAGCCAGTAGGTATTTGTCCCAATACAACTAATAATAGAGTACAAACAAATTCGCCTTGTGCTTAACTTTTGGGCAGGCCCCGAGGGGAGCCTCTCTGGGCGGATTCGCACCATTACTTTCTCGCCTGCATTAAATATTTGTTCTCGCATTCGCTTATCTGCATGTGTTTTATAACTTTCATTGCTCATTACTATTTGTCGGCGAACCGACTCATGTAATGCATGCAAATGATGAACCAGAGCCCCAATTGACTCATGCAAATGAAGCGAATGATGCACATAGAGCACAACATACTCGACACACTTACTAAGGGAAGGACTGACAATGACTTGGATATTACTAACATGGGGTGACCAATCAGGAGGCTTACTGGGTGGTTGATAGAAAAATCTGGGGTGACCGACGTCATCGCCCGTGGAGACGACATAGCTAGTGACAAAATAGTGCAGAGCCCTGGTGTGATGGGTACATCTCAAATGATATAGCCCATCAGGCGGCTCACCAGGGGGTGTATACAAAAAGTCATCACGTGTGAGATGATCACTAGTGCGGATATACAATCCATCACTAATGTGTAGGAGGGAAGGCTTGTCAAATGAGCCTCTCGGGGACTTGATCCCGAAGAGGTCGATAATGATAGGATAGTCCACCACGAGGAGGGCACGATTACAGTAGTGTCAGTGGGAGCAAGTAGGACACTCACAACAAAGTCAACGCTAGCTTCATGAACCTCCCAAGGGAGTAGTGACTCATCAAGAGGCTTATCTGGAGGTTCAACAATGAGGTCATTAATAATGGGAAGATCTCTCAGATGAGTATTGCTGATAGAGGTAGTGTCATCGTAACTATGTGAGGTAGTCACTATGAAGTCAACATCATACTCTCGACTCTCAGTAGTGAAGTGACTCGAGATAGTCCTAAGGGAAGAGCAGGGGTGACCAGACTCTAAGTATGGATCAATCGATATAGCATTGAGAACTGTGACTCTGTTCAAAGGAGACACTAGGTCTAGATGTAGGTCTAGGTGACGTGAAAAGGATGGGTATACAATCACAACATCACTAGGTCGCTCATCCTCACCCACGTGACCATGCTCACTAGTCAGGCTAGTATCACTCTCCACCAGTATCATAGGGTCATAATCAGATTCAACCTCAAGATCACATGAGTACCGAATCTCATCAAACTGAGAAGGATCAAAACCAAGTGTCGGGTCTCTTGGCCCGATGGGAGCACTACTCTCCGCATCAGTGGCTTGACCAAAATCCTTAGGCTTTTTTCGTAATGTAGACCTTAGATGATCAAATTGAGCTTCTAAGAGATCAAAGCGGTCAAGAACTGAATGCAAAAATTCAGCCTGAGGTAACTCTATTGGTGGAATACTAGAAGGGTCTTGACATGTATTGCGATCCTGCCGATGGTGACCTCTATAGGGTTTTTGAGGGTCGTCTAGATGGTAGTTCCTAACATAATCAGATTGTGCTCGTGGGTGTGTATGAGCTCTGTGAACGTGCAGTGGAGGTCACATATATCCAAACTCACGTTCCTCTCCTAGAGGATATGTGTAGCGGCGATGACCATCATCGTGAAGTCGCGGAGAGGTGTAATCATGAAGACGTGAGGACCACTCGTCGTGGTGATCGCCTCTAGCATAATGAGATTGTGTCGAGGGGTTGACACGATCTCTAGGAGTGGTGTACGAGGAACGATGATAATCATAATGATAACATGAAGGTTTCTCTAAATGAGTTCTATGAGGTCAGATATAATTAGACTCATGATACCTAGATAGGGGAGACTGCCGTCGGTGAAAACTAGACATAAGTGAACTCAACGACTATTTAAAACCTTCCAGTACGAAGCATGCAAATGACATAACCTTGCCTATGATACCAAAATGATGCACATACTAAAATATGATGAACATAATATAATAATGCATTAAAAAGATAATTCCGCCCGACCTCACGCAACATCTGAGCTATGCGCACAACGCCTGTACACGCATGAGTAACGGCGCCCGTGAATGGGATCGTTCATGCTCCTATTAAAATGGGGGGGGGGAGCCAACCTTGAACCTGAGAAATGAGCTTAATACTGTGGGTTTTCAAAGAGGGAAATGGGGGAGTACCTCTACAGTTCAGGTAGGGCGAGGCGGTATCTTCCATGAACAAAAAAAATGAGGTAAGGATTAAGAGATAACGCCTACGAAATGAAAACGAGATTAAGAGGGAAATAAAGAGGTGGGGGGAGGAAGAAATGTTTAACTTGTCGCGCATTTCCTTGTGTTTAACTTGTCATGCATTTCCTTGTGTGTAACTTGTCATGCATTTTCTTGTGTTTAACTTGTCATGCACTTTGGAATGAAATATTACTACTTATTTTATTATCATTTCTTACTTCTGATATATATCTCCAGTTCCGTTATTTACTTAAAAATTGATGCTTATCCTGATTCCATTATGTACAACAAAAGCAGGCGGAGATGAATTACGTTTTTTATGTAGTCCTAGCAAACTCAGACAATCAACCATTCGAAATTGAAGCCAGTGATAGTATTAGTTTATCGGAGTTCAAGGAAGTAATCAAGACAAAATTCACTCCCATTTTGGATACTGTTGCAAGCGCTGCTTTGACGCTTAAATCGTCTGATGGGAATATTATTCTGCCCAATGAATTTTTAAATTATGAGATTAATCATAATAGTTACATAAATCCTTTCTTCATTGAGGTAACCCGGAGCAGCAACACCTTCAATGCAGCAGGTGATCTTTGTCATTTGTTATTATTATTCTTTAAATTGTGAAATATTGGCCAAAGTTTTTATCCATTTTAGTCTTTCCAAATTACAAATTTTTTGAGTTTCTCGAAAGATGCTAAAATCTGATTACAATTTAATGAATCTGTCTTTTTTTCCGGCATTTGAAATCACAAAAGGTATAAAGCCCATATGGATAAAGAGCATCGAGTCTTATCCTACACTCTCATTGAATATGATGTCTCAGTTTTTTGAAATTCCTGCTAAATACTTGAAGATTGCTAAATTGTTATGTTGTGAAAGCAAATTTGTACTCTTTCGCCGCCAGAGTTTTCAAAAACAATTTGAATTCATTGAAAAGGAAGTTATTGAGAAATCCATGGTGGGTTGGATTCTTGGCCCTCCCGGCATAGGAAAATCTTCTGCTGCATTTGCATTTATTACAACGTTAGATAAAGTTGAATGGACTGTTACCTGGTTGTGTTGTAGTGATAATGATTTGCAACTTTATTGTATTCAATTTACTGGCAATTGTGTATGGACTTATGAGGTGAATAACAATAGTCAAAGTATACGTGACATTCTATGTAAAATCATCCCAACTAGAAAATACCTCTTTATCCTTAATGGATATACCAGTACGGGGAAAAAAAATTCTAAAATTATGTTGACTTGCAGAAAATGGGCTAAACATTGTGTTTTGCCGAGCGAAATCGAACGACGAATGCTCATTGTCAACTCAATGACTGCTCGAGGGAAACACAAAGTTGATTCTGATTATAAAAATGGAGTTAGAGAATTTTTTGTATATTCGTGGAGTTTACAAGAATATCTTATGGCTGTTAAGAATGACAATCTCTTAAAAAATATTAGTAACTATTTCAATTGCATTACAAATTCAAACGAAGATGAAATTTTATCACTTGAAGATTTGGTGAAGTCAAAATTCTACTATGCAGGTGAAAATTTTCGTTTTATGTTTACGAGTTCAATTGCAGATGTAAAGATACAAATTGAGGTGTCTATTAATGAGTGCGATGATATAAGTCTTTATATCACTGGACGTATCGGTGACCGTAGTTCTAAAGTTGTAAATAGACTTTTTGGCAGTCATTTAGTGGAGAACTTCAGAATGATTTCTCTCGTCAGCGATTATGCTGTATCTGTGATTGGAAAAAGAATGAGTCCTGACACAATTCAAAATTTTGCAAAATATTTTAATGCAAATCCTTCGATTAATGGATGGATTTTCGAATAATGGTTTGTTTCTCAATTGTGTCATGATGATTTAAATTTATATTTGAAAGGGGAGATATTAGAGAAACTAATCTGACCCAAATGCAGTATACTACACAGATTTAATTTGGGTTTTTTTTCAAACAAAGAACTTAATATTTGTGCAAGTGGAGCTTGGTTGAGGCCATCAAATACTTGTCAGAGTGGCTATGATGCAGTTTATATCAACAAAACGGATGGCTTTGTAAGATTTATTCAAATTACAAGAAGTAAGAGACATTCCTTACTCCTATCAGACTTATATGAATTATTGAAGAAACTTGGAGATCACTTTGAGATCAGAACAATGGAAGTATGTTTTGTTGTTCCAATGCAAAACCTAAATGAGTTCAGAATAAATTCTGTGCATGGTAATGGTGTTTTGACACCGTTTGGTTGGAAGAAGGGAAAGAAAAAACAAAATCAAGATATTGGGGATTTATGGTTGGGATAATAGGTATTATATTTTTTTGTAATCTCTTCAATATAATTATGATTCTTTTTATTTACTCAAAATTTTGATACTTCATTTCTTTGCAGGTGATTATATATTCAATTGTAATACAAATGCAATTCTACTATATTATTCACTTTCTCAGTCCAGAGTATGAAAAAACACAGAAAATTAAGATGCTGGAGATTTATGGCTGGACATGATGGGTAATTCTATTTTTCCAGTAATCTCTTAATGATAATTATGATCCATTTTATATCCTCAAAGCTCTTTTGATACTTAATTTCTTTTGTAGGCCGTTATACATTTTATTTTAATTAAATACAGATCTACTGTCATTCACTTTCTCATTTCACAGTATGAAAAATAAAAACAAAAAATCAAGATACTATGAATTTATTGCTGGACATGATATGTAATTATATATTTTTTTGTAATCTCCTATTTATAATTAAGGTCCTTTTTATATACTCTTAACTCTTTTAATACTTCATTTATTTTGTAAGTCAATATGAATGTTATTGTAATTCAAGTACAGATATATTCTGTCATTCACTTTCTCATTTCGGAAAAAGAAAAAGAAAAACCAAAAATCAAGCTACTGGACATGGAATGTAATTATATTTTTTGTCACATATTTGTAATTGTGGCCCTTTTTATATACTCAAAAATCTTTTGATACTTCATATCTTTTGCAGTCCACTATAAATTTTATATTATGCAAATGCAGGTCTACTCTGTCACTCACTCTCATTTTGGAGGATTAACTACTTTGGGTGAATATTACTCGATGAGAATTAACTAGTTTGGGTGAGCATTTTGACTCTCATTTACCTCATTATAAGACCCATGATTGTGTTTGAAAAACTTATATCAATATTGGACTTTCGAAAGTCCTAATAATTTCAGGAAGTGAGCAGCAACATGGAAGTATTTACTGTAAGAAGGGGAGTTCCGTTACTTACGTAGCTCTGGATCTTATACCAAAACATTGATAGCTCAGCTTGGCCACACATTCTATACATTAGAATCACCAATATGGATGGATCACAACACCACCTCTTAGTGCAGAGAAATTGAGAAAATCGTGGAAGGTGCTTTGTAATTGTCAAAATTTACTTGTTCTTGTGAATATGAATGGTTTACAGAACCCCAAATCCAGAAGTTATATAAGACAAATAAAGATATGTATGATGGTACTGAGAGAATCTCTCTTGTTAGTTTTTTTACGACATACCCTCTTATTGGAGGATATGCCAGTATCGATGCGACTGATGCAACTAGAATGAACGTCATGGAAATCAAGAATCGTGGCTAGTCCAAAGTTGCCTTGGAAATATGTTCTTTGAAGCTAGGTGACGTAGGATAAGTCTATAGGCGGCGGAAAATCGGTGACCTAACCCTACATGGTACGCAAATCCGACGGTTAGATCACAAATTACATAATAAATTTAAAACATCTCACGCAAATATTTCAAAGCGGAGCATGTTTTAAATTTATTATATAATTTGTGATCTAACCGTCGGATTTGCGTAGCATGTAGGATGAGGTCACCGATTTTCCGCCGCCTATAGACTTATCCTACGTCACCTGGCTTCAAAGAACATATTTCCAAGGCAACTTTGGACTAGCCACGATTCTTGATTTCCATGACGTTCATTCTAGTTGCATCAGTCACATCGATACTGGCATATCCTCCAATAAGAGGGTATGTCGTAAAAAAACTAACAAGAGAGATTCTCTCAGTACCATCATACATATCTTTATTTGTCTTATATAACTTCTGGATTTGGGGTTCTGTAAACCATTCATATTCACAAGAGCCAGTAAATTTTGACAATTACAAAGCACCTTCCACGATTTTCTCAATTTCTCTGCACTAAGAGGTGATGTTGTGATCCATCCATATTGGTGATTCTAATGTATAGAATGTGTGGCCAAGCTGAGCTATCAATGTTTTGGTATAAGATCCAGAGCTACGTAAGTAACGAAACTCCCCTTCTTACAGTAAATACTTCCATGTTGCTGCTCACTTCCTGAAATTATTAGGACTTTCGAAAGTCCAATATTGATATAAGTTTTTCAAACACAATATTCAACGCCTCTCCACAATAAAGTATGAGATACTATCCTAACATCTTTCAATGGCTCTTTATAAACACAATCATGTGTATTATAATGAGGTAACTGAGAGTCAAAATGCTCACCCAAACTAGTTAATCCCCATCGAGTAATGTTAACCCAAACTAGTTAATCTTCCGAAATGAGAGTGAGTGACAGAGTAGACCTGCATTTGCATAATATAAAATTTATAATGGACTGCAAAAGATATGAAGTATCAAAAGATTTTTGAGTATATAAAAAGGGTCACAATTATTAATATGAGAAAAAAAATATAATTACATTCCATGTCCAGTAGCTTGATTTTTTGTTTTTCTTTTTCTTTTTCCGAAATGAGAAAGTGAATGGCAGAACATATCTGCACTTGAATTACAATAACATTCATATTGACTTAAAAAATAAATGAAGTATTAAAAGAGTTAAGAGCATATAAAAAGGACCTTAATTATAATTAGGAGATTACGAAAAAATATATAATACATATCATGTCCAGCAATAAATTCATAGTATCTTGATTTTTTGTTTTTATTTTTCATACTGTGAAATGAGAAAGTGAATGACAGTAGATCTGTATTTAATTAAAATAAAATGTATAACGGTCTGCAAAAGAAATTAAGTATCAAAAGAGTTTTGAGGATATAAAATGGATGATAAGTATCATTAAGAGATTGCTGGAAAAATAGAATTACTCATCATGTCCAGCCATAAACCTCTAGTATCTTAATTTTTTGTGTTTTTTCATACTCTGGACTGAGAAAGTGAATAATATAGTAGAATTCCATTTGTATTACAATTGAATATATAATCACCTGCAAAGAAATGAAGTATCAAAATTTTGAATAAATAAAAAGAATCATAATTATATTGAAGAGATTATGAAAAAAATATAATACATATTATCCCAACCATAAATCCTCAATATCTTGATTTTGTTTTTTCTTTTCCCTTCTTCCAACCAAACGGTGTCAAAACACCATTACCATGCACAGAATTTATTCTGAACTCATTTAGGTTTTGCATTGGAACAATAAAACATACTTACATTGTTCTGATCTCAAAGTGATCTCCAAGTTTCTTCAATAATTCATATAAGTCTGATAGGAGTAAGGAATGTCTCTTAATTCTTGTAATTTGAATAAATCTTACAAAGTCATCTGTTTTGTTGATATAAACTGCATCATAGCCACTCTGACAAGTATTTGATGGCCTCAACCAAGCTCCACTTGCACAAATATTAAGTTCTTTGTTTGAAAAAAAACCAAAATTAAATCTGTGTACTATACTGCATTTGGGCCAGATTAGTTTCTTTAATATCTCCCCTTTCAAATATAAATTTAAATCATCATGGCACAATTGAGAAAAAAACCATTCTTCGAAAATCCATCCATTCATCGAAGGATTTGCATTAAAATATTCTGCAAAATTTCGAATTGTGTCAGGACCCATTCTTTTTCCAATCACAGATACAGCATAATCGCTGACGAGAGAAATCATTCTGGAGTTCTCCACTAAATAACTGCCAAAAAGTCTATTTACAACTTTAGAACTACGGTCACTGATACGTCCAGTGATATAAAGACTTATATCATCGCACTCATTAATAGACTCCTCAATTTGGATCTTTACATCTGCAATTGAACTCGTAAACATAAAACGAAAATTTCCAACTGCATATTAGAATTTTGACTTCACCAAATCTTCAAGTGAAAAAGTTTCATTTTCGTTTGAATTTGTAATGCAATTGGAATAGTTACTAATATTTTTTAAGAGATTGTCATTCTTAACAGCCATAAGATATTCTTGTAAACTCCACGAATATACAAAAAATTCTCTAACTCCATTTTTATAATCAGAATCAACTTTGTGTTTCCCTCGAGCAGCCATTGAGATGACAATGAGCAGTCGTCGTTTGATTTCGCCCGGCAAAACACAACGTTTAGAACATTTTATGCAAGTCAACATAATTTTAGAATTTTTTTCCCCGTACTGGTATATCCATCAAGGATAAAGATGTGTTTTCTAGTTGGGATGATTTTACATAGAATGTCAGGTATACTTTGACTATTGTTATTCACCTCGCAAGTCCATACACAATTGCCAGTAAATTGAATACAATAAAGTTGCAAATCATTATCACTACAACACAACCAGGTCACAGTTCATTCAACTTTATCTAACGTTGTAATAAATGCAAATGCAGCAGAAGATTTTCCTGTGTCGGGAGGGCCAAGAATTCAACCCACCATGGATTTCTCAATAACTTCCTTTTCAATGAATTCAAATTGTTTTTGAAAACTCTGGCGGCGAAAGAGTACAAATTTGCTTTCACAACATAGCAATTTAGCAATCTTCAAGTATTTAGCAGGAATTTCAAAAAACTGAGACATCATATTCAATGAGACTGTGGGTAAGACTCGATGCTCTTTATCCATATGGGCTTTATACCTTTTGTGATTTCAAATGCCGAAAAAAAAATAGATTCATTAAATTGTAATCAGATTTTAGCATCTTTCGAGAAACTCAAAAAATTTGTAATTTGGAAAAACTAAAATGGATAAAAACTTTGGCCAATCTTTCACAATTTAAAGAATAATAATAACAAATGACAGATCACCTGCTACATTGAAGGTGTTAGCTGCTCCAGGTTACCTCAATGAAGAAAGGATTTATGTAACTATTATGATTAATCGCATAATTTAAAAATTCATTGGGCAGAATAATATTCCTATCAGACGATTTAAGCGTCAAAGCAGCGCTTGCAACGATATCCAAAATGGGAGTGAATTTTGTCTTGATTACTTTTTGAACTCCGATAAACTAATACTATCACTGGCTTCAATTTCGAATGGTTGATTGTCTGAGTTTGCTAGGACTACATAAAAAATGTAATTCATCTCCGCCTGCTTTTGTTGTACCTAATGGAATCAGGATAAGCATCAATTTTTAAGTAAATAACGGAACTGGAGATATATATCAGAAGTAAGAAATGATAATAAAATAAGTAGTAATATTTCATTCCAAAGTGCATGACAAGTTAAACACAAGGAAATGCATGACAAGTTACACACAAAGAAATGCATGACAAGTTAAACACAAGAAAATGAGCGACAAGTTAAACATTTCTTCCCCCACCCCATCCCTCTATTTCCCTCTTAATCTCGTTTTCATTTCTTAGGCGTTATCTCTTAATCCTCACCTCGTTTTTTTTGTTCATGGAAGATACCGCCTCGCCCTACCTGAACTGCAGAGGTACTCCCTCATTTCCCCCTTTGAAAACCCACAGTATTAAGCTCATTTCTCTGGTTCAAGGTTGGCTCCCCCCCATTTTAATACGAGCATAAACGATCCCATTCACGGACGTCGTTACTCATGCGTGTACAGGCGTTGTGCGCATAGCTCAGATGTTGTGTGAGGTCGGGCGGAATTATCTTTTTAATGCATTATTATATTATGTTCATCATATTTTAGTATGTGCATCATTTTCGTATCAAAGGCAAGATTAGACCATTTGCATGCGTCGTACTGGAAGGTTTTAAATAGTCGTTGAGTTCACTTATGTCTAGTTTTCACCGACGGCAGTCTCCCCTATCTAGGTATCATGAGTCTACTTATATCTGACCTCATAGAACCCATTTAGAGAAACCTTCATGTTATCATTATGATTATCATCGTTCCCCGTACACCACTCCTAGAGATCGTGTCAACCTCTCGACACAATCTCATTATGCTAGAGGCGATCACCACGACGAGAGGTCCTCACGTTTTCATCATTACACCTCTCCTCGACTTCACGATGATGGTTATCGCCGCTACACATCTCCTCTAGGAGAGGAACGTGAGTTTGGATATGTGTGACCTCCACTGCACGTTCAAAAACCTCATACACACCCACGAGCACAATCTGATTATGTTAGGAACTACCGTCTAGACGACCCTCAGAAACCCTATAGAGGTCATCATCGGCAGGATCGCAATACATGTCAAGACCCTTCTAGTATTCCACCAATAGAGTTACCTCAGGCTGAATTTTTGCATTCAGTTCTTGACCGCTTTGATCTTTTAGAAGCTCAATTTGATCATCTAAGGTCTACATTACGAAGAAAGCCTAGGGATTTGGATCAAACCACTGATGCGGAGAGTAGTGCTCCCACCGGGCCAAGAGACCCGACACTTGATTTTGATCATTCTCAGTTTGATGAGATTCAATGCTCATGTGATCTTGAGGTTGAATCTGATCATGACCCTATGATACTGGTGGAGAGTGATACTAGCCTGACTAGTGAGCATGGTCACGTGGGTGAGGATGAGCGACCTAGTGATGTTGTGATTGTATACTCATCATTTTCACGTCACCTAGACCTACATCTAGACCTAGTGTCTCCTTTGAACAGAGTCACAGTTCTCAATGTTATATCGATTGATCCACACTTAGAGTCTGGTCACCCCTGCTCTTCCCTTAGGACTATCTCGAGTCACTTCACTACTGAGAGTCGAGAGTATGGTGTTGAATTCATAGTGACTGCCTCACCTAGTTACGATGACACTACCTCTATCAGCGATACTCATCTGAGAGATCTTCCCATTATTAATGACCTCATTGTTGAACCTCCAGATAAGCCTCTTGATGAGCCACTACTCCCTTGGGAGGTTCATGAAGCTAGCGTTGACTTTGTTGTGGGTGTCCTACTTGCTCCCACTGACACTACTGTAATCGGTGCCCTCCTCGTGGTGGACTATCCTATCATTATCGACCACTTCGGGATCAAGTCCCCGAGAGGCTCATTTGACAAGCCTTCCCTCCTACACATTAGTGATGGATCGTGTATCTGCACTAGTGATCATCTCACACGTGATGACTTTTGGTATACACCCCCTGGTGAGCCGCCTGATGGGCTATATCATTTGAGATGTACCCATCACACCAGGGCTCTGCACTATTTTGTCACTAGTTACGTCGTCCCCACGGGCGATGACGTCGGTCACCCCAGATTTTTCTATCAACCACCCAGTAAGCCTCCTGATTGGTCACCCCATGTTAGTAATATCCAAGTCATTGTCAGTCCTTCCCTTAGGAAGTGTGTCGAGTATGTTGTGCTCTATGTGCATCATTCGCTTCATTTGCATGAGTCAATTGGGGCTCTGGTTCATCATTTGCATGCATTACATGAGTCGGTTCGCCGACAAATAGTAATGAGCAATGAAAGTTATAAAACACATGCAGATAAGCAAAGGCGAGAACAAATATTTAATGCAGACGAGAAAGTAATGGTGCGAATCCGCCTAGAGAGGCTCCCCTCAGGGCCTGCCCAAAAGTTAAGCACAAGGCGAATTGGTTTGTACTCTATTATTAGTCGTATTGGGACAAATACCTACTGGCTCGATATCCTGGCTAGTATGGGAATTCACCCGGTGTTTAATGTCGAGGATCTGACGCCGTACTATGAGCCTCATGAGTATGAGCACCCGAGTAGTAGAGATGCCCAGCCACCCGCACCCCCACTTTTGTTGCCTTACCACTATCTTACCCCACCTACGTCTGATGGCCACCACAGTCCACCCCGTGCGACCACCTATCCACCTAGGGATTTGTCTTCTTTGGTTTCACCATCGACACTGTCGATCGCACCGGGTTCCACCATTCGAGAGATGAGCGATAAGATCATCACAGAGTTCAGATTCCACCAGTCTGTTCCTACTTCAGATGGGTCGTGTTGTCGCTACTTGGTACATTGGCGGGACCACCCTGATGGAGTTGACGTTTGGATACTTGCAATAGAGCTTGATCGATTCGCATGAACTTCGACTTCAGCACGACCGTCTCCATTCACCGGAGAACTCGCATGATAACTCGCATGAGAGTTCTTTATCAAGGAGGTCGGGGGATCGAGCCCTGGCCTCAACAACCTAACGACCATGTTGTGGGGTCGGGGATGGGTTGGGGTGTATGGGTCACGGCCCTGATAAAGTCGTCATGGTGCGACGCCATGGTGGACCCCCTGGTGGGACTCCAGGGTGGCAGGCGGCTGTGACATCAGTCATGCATCAGTATGTGTGTTATTTATATTTGGGGATGGTTAAGCCTTTGTATCAAACCTCCTATATATAGGAAAGGGGTCTTAACGGTGATCTTATGTTTGTATTTGGTTGACTAAATGAAATCAGAGAGAGGATACGCCATGGTGTAGCCCCTCTTGCCTTAATACCTTTGGTTCTACCAATTCGGCGCGACCTGCCGGATCGTATGTCGCTTCGCGCCATTTTTTGCCACGCACATCGGCACACCCCTCCTTAGTTCGACCTCTACCCTCTTTACCTGAATTCCTTCGCTGGTCAATCATCGTCCTCTTCGTTGCTTCTAGTTGCCCTCTGTTGACCGCACACCGTCATTTTCAATACACCCCACACACCTTGCATCCAGCTTGCTCCGCCCTTTTTCCTTCCTCATGCATGCTCATCACTCAGAGCACGGCGGCGATAAGGATATCGTTCCATCAATCGAGTCCATCTCTGATCACATTGATCGCGTTGATATCACACTCTCTGACCTCCAAATCGATGTCCACGACATTCACTCCCTTTTCACCAACCGCAAATCATCGTCCCTCGTCCTCCGACCCCTCCAGCCCCATCGTAGACTTCAACCAATAGCGTCGCCAACTCTCTGGGCATTCTTCAATTTTTGGACAACCCGTCGGCGCCCCACCTTTGCCTGGTCGACATTCCGGTGTTCGACAATGTTGATCTCATGGGTTGGTTGGCCCGTGCCAAACAGTACTTCGAACTCTAAGGCACGCCCGAAGCCCAGATAGTGTTGCTCGCGAAGATCTACATGGAAGGCTTAGCACTCAACTTAGGTTTGCTGGCTCCGCTAGTTCAATCCCACATTCTCGTGGTCAACACTCAAGGACGAGTTAATTCGTTACTACGATACACACCACAGCGGCAACGCCTTCGAGCACCTGAATAATGTTCGTCAATAGGAGACGATCGACTCCTACATTGACGATTTCAACGAAGTGGCCACCCACGTTCCATGCTCATCTTCCTACCAATACGCACCTTCCTCGCGGATCTCCGCTCACATATTCAAGCACGTCTTCTGATACATGACCGCAACACCCTATCTCGGATGATGGAGAAGGCCTAATACGTCAAAGCGGATTTTTCCACCTTCTCTTCCGCTTATGCCTCACGGATTACAGGGCACACACCATTTCCAAGGTCGTCCACATTCAAGTTGTCGATCGCCTCGGGTAGCTCGTCGCTTCCTCCTATAGTGTCAAGGAGACGACACTGTCGGCGACGACACTGTAGGGCACCAAGACGTCATTGCATAAGACCTCCCATCAGAGGTATTTCGACCACAACAGTAAAGGTCATTGCTTTCGCTGCAAAGGGTCATACTCTCCCGCCCATGATGCCCAAATAAGGATTCCAAAATGCTCCTTGGGGGAGAAGATGACGACATCAGCCTAATCGATTTTGAGGCCTAAAAGCTCGACGAGGAGGACGGCATAACATACACATTAGTTCTTCTGCATTGCTTGGACATCTCCTGCTACTCGGTGGGTGGCATGATCGAGCCATGCACTATGAAACTCGTAACCTCCTTCCGCGATCGTTTTGTGGTGATGATGATCAACAGTGGGGCGAGCCCCAATTTTATTTTTCAAGGCATAGTGATGGAGTTACAGCTTCTGGTGACCCCAACACTAGGTTGTCAGTGTGTCGATGGCCGACACGCTAGCATAACGGGCCACTGCGTTGGCCTTCCCCTTACCATCAACTCTTAATCTGGTTTGGCGGATTTTTATGTATTTGGACTGGGAGGATTGAACGTCATTCAGGGTGTGGACTGGCTTCGGACCATCGGGGCCATCAAGCACAACTCGGATCGCCTCAATATGGTTGTTAAGACATTGGGTTGCACTCACTACTTGCAAGGGGACCGCTCTTTTGTGCGCTTACCGGTCAGCTTGTGTTCCCTTCTCCGGACCACAAACATCAACTTCAGTGTCCTCTTCTGACACATGGGGGTTCGAGGCACCCCTTTTGTCGTACATTCAGCACACCGACACCCAGTGACTGTTGGCAATCCACCAGCCCATATTTTCCACATCTCATGGGATTCCCCACATTACCAGCTCATTTCTCTTGTTTAGTGTTATCTCCCACATTTTCCCCTCTAACAACCTATAGGTTCTCGTCCATTTCTCTGCTTCAGGGTTGTATAAATTACTCTCTATTTTCTTCAACATGTTCATATTACACTTCACTTTAGATACATTCATTGGTGATTGCCAATGTTCTTGAAGTTTTGATGGTTCAAAATAAAGCTTTTAATTTCTTGATTTTCTCAATTCTTCTTGAGAGTTGTCTGCATCAGTTTTGATGTCATTTAAGATTCTTTCCATCACTACAAAAAACTCATGAAGTATTGAGTTCATTCTGCTTGCACATTGTTTTTATCCGGAATTTATATCATCTATTTTAGAATGCAGAAGTTATAAACTTTCTTTTGTTAACGTAATATTTGATAGTTTTCCGAAAGCAATAAAAAGCAAAGATCAATCATTCAAGGGAACTTCGATATCAATTAAAAACAGAAAAAGAAAACTTCAAAGCATGATAATTTCACATTTCTAAAGGTAAAAGGGCATTGCCCTAAAACATTTGGGAATAAAGAGGGGTATGAAATTTCATGGCTGTTGGGATGCTTCTTTTATAATTAAGACAACCTATTTTAATGCTTATGATTATTTCAGTAACCTTATTATTTGATGGATTCGAAATGTTAGGTGACTGTAGAAGAATGGTTCAAACCTTGTATATCCTTGTTGAATTACAAAATACAAGTATGAGTACAAATATATAGGAGAGAAGAGAGAGAGAATCATATACACAAAATGTGGGACAAAACCAGAAACTTAAAATGGGCCACATATTAATGGGCTTTTACATCAATTTTCTTAATATTCTCCAACACTCCCCTACAAGCTGGAGCATACAAGTCGTAGGCACCAAGCTTGGATAAGAACTGATGGTACATTTGACGTGGTAATGTCTTGGTGAGAATGTCAGCAACTTGCCCAGAAGCAGGAACATGTTCCAGCTCTAACTTCTTCAATTGAACCTTTTACGAACGAAGTGACAGTCAACTTCAATGTGTTTGGTCAGCTCATGGAACACAGGATTCTTTGCAATATGGATCACAGCTTGACTGTCGCAAAACAAAGTTGTTGGTGAGGATAGAGTGACCCCCAGATCACCAAGAAGGCCCTCAAGCCAGGTAAGTTCATATACAACGGCCGTCATTGCACGACACTCAACTTCAGCAGAAGAGAGAGCAACCACAGATTGCTTCTTGCTACGTCAAGTGATAAGATTCCCTCCAAAGTAGGTACAGAAACCCGCAGTGGAACGTCGATCATCCAGGGAGCCCACATAATCCGCATCTGAATATGCAATAAGAGATAGAGAGGAGGATGGCTTATATACCAAACCTTGTCCAGGAACAGTCTTCAAATATCTGAGGATGTGTTCTTCTGCCTAAAGATGAGAGATCCGAGGAGATGCATAAATCAGTTGACCACGCCAACAATAAAAGAGATGTCAGATCTTGTAAATGTCAGATATATCAATTTTCCTACAAGACGTCGATAATACTCGGGGTTCGTAAGCAGAGAATCGGTGCCAAGTCCATGAGCACATAACTTGTGATTGGCATCCATAGGGGTTTTCACGGGTTTGCACCCGGAGTAGCCAACATCTTGAAGGAGATCAAGGCAGTACTTCCGTTGTGAGAGGGCAAGAACATTAGGTCGTCTTGCAACCTCAAGTCCCAGAAAGTACCAGAGAGCCTCAGATCTTTTGTTTGGAAGATGGAGTTAGCTTGAGTTGTTGTATCCTTGTACACCATCACCAGTAATTAAAATATCATCCACATAAACTAGGAGAATGACAGTCTCAGTTGATTGATGATGAGTGAAAATAAAGAAGCCAGCTGAGCTCCTCTTGAATCCAACTTCGCGAACGACCTTACTAAATTTGTCAAACCAAGCTCTGGGATACTATTTGAGACCAGAAATAGGTTTTTGGAGATGACACACACGAGACTCCCCCGTGTTCTCAAACCCTGAAGATTGGTGCATGTAGACCGTCTCGAGAAGGTCGTCGTTCAGAAACACATTCTTGATATCAAGCTGATGGAGAGGCCAGTTGCAATGAACAGCTAAGGAGAGCAGAACCTGAACAGACTGTAACTTGGCGATGAGGGAGAAAGTTTCATCATAATCAAGACCATGTTGTTGAGTGAACCCCCGAGCCACAAGTCGGGCTTTGAGGCGTTTAACTGTCCCGTCTGGAGCATGTTTGATAGCAAAAACTCACTTGCAACTGACACAAGATTGCCCGGGAGGAAGGACCAGATCCAAAATCTGGTTGGACCAAAGAGCAATCATTTCCTCATACATAGCCGCACGCCACCCTGGGTGAAGAAGGGTCTCCTGCACAGAGTTAGGAATAGAAATGGAGGAAAGAGAGAGTGCAAACTTGCGTAGAGGTGGAGACAGGCAATGCAGAGATACATAATTCGCCAGGGAGTGAGCGGTAGATGTTAATGCTGGATCGTCAGTCCGCGGGATAACACTGGTGGAAGACGGCTGTTGTAGGGCTCCAGAGGGCAGGGTACGACGAGTATAGACACGAAGAAGAGGCGGTTTGGGTGGTATAGATGGAACGGGTGTCGGAAGTGGAGTGGGAAGAAGTGGTGGTAGAGTGGACGTGACAGGAACGGTTGGTCGAGGTATGGGAGGAGAAAGGGGGAGCAGAAGGTGAAGCATGAAATGGTTGATATTCAAGAAAGGAAACATCGGCGGAGACGATCACTTCGTCAGTTATGGGAGAATAAAACACATAGCCTTTTTGAGTCTGAGAGTACCCCAGAAACATACATTTGCTGGCACGGGGAGCAAACTTATCTGTGGGTGCACCAAGATTGTGGACGTAACAAGTACAACTGAACACACGAGGTGTGAGGTAAACGAGAACTTGGAAGGAAACAGGAGACTGAAAGGAGTGACAAAGTCGATCATAGAGGAGGGCACGCGATTGATGAGGTAGCATGCGGTAGACACAACAAAGTTTCAATATAGTGTGGGTACTTGCATTTGAATCATGAGTGACCGAGCGACATCAAGAAGATGACGATTCTTTCGCTCGGCCACACCATTCTGTTGAGGAGTATACGCACAGGATGTTTGATGTATAATGTCAAATTCAGTACATAGATTCGAGAATGTCCGGCTAGTGTATTCTCGAGCATTATCAGTGCAAATGACTTTTAAGGGTGAGGAGAACTGAGTACGAGTTTTCGTAATAAATGCACGAAATGTAGAGGTCAGTTCAGTACGATCCCGAAGTAAGTATAATCAAGTCACGCGAGAGTAATCATCAATAAAAATGACAAAGTAACGATAGTCAAACATACTATGGGTTTTATATGGTCCCCAAATATCAGTGCACTAAAGATAGAGGAGTATCACTCCGAGTACAAGTATAATGAAAAGAAATACGGTGTTGTTTGCCAAATATACAAAATTAACAAGTAAACTCTTGCAAAGAGACATCCGGAAGAGCTTTCTTGAGGATCTGGAGGGGAGCATGCCCAAGACGACAATGTCAATCGATAGTGGAGACGACGGAGAGAGCAAAGGGAGGAACATCTAGAAGGTAGAGCTTGTTCGACAGCCGACCCCTACCAATGCTAGTCTGTGCTTATCGATCATGCACAACAAAGGTAGAGGGTGAGAATGTAATATAGCAATTAAGATCTTGAGTAAGGCTGCTAACAAAAAATAAATTGAATGGTGATCTCGGAACATGAAGAACAGAAGACAGAGAGAGAGTGGGTGTGAGATGTATATCAGTAGCGTCGGACACTGGGGTGGTATCACCATTAGCCACAGTGATGAACTTGGGATGGGCAGTCAGCAAATATTGTGGAGGTCACTGTGAAGTAATATAGTGTGTGGCTCCTGAATCCACAATCCAGTGAGAGCTCTGGGAAAGACAGGATATACCTTCATTAGAAATTGACGCAACGGATCCAGAGGAGCGAGAAATCACCCCTTAGAGTTGGTGGAGCTGGGTGCGCAGAGCATTAATGCCTTCACGGGCAGAAGTGGCAGAAACTGTTGCAGGAGAAGTGGGAGGGTCAGTAGAAGCAGCAAGAACAGTTGTAGCAGAAGCAGCAAGATGTGGGGGCAGGTCATGTTTGCAATAGCAGGTGGCCTCAAGGTGACCATCTCGTCCGCAATACGTGCATTTAAAAGAAGACCTTTCAGTACGGCCACATCCCTGAGACGTGTTGCGAGCTCCACGGGCCGAGGAACCTTAAGTTGGCGGAGCAGGTGTAGGGTACTGTAGAAGAGTCGGAGAGAGAGTCATAAGAGCATCCTGGGGCGGTGTAACCTTCAGAAGCATAGAGCAAACATCTGACAAAGAGGGAGTTGTAAAGGAAGAGAGGATTTGAGCCCGAGCACTATGCAGATAGGAAGGAACTCGAGTCATCATCATTGCAATCCCGACTGCTTCTTTTTGCACCCGTTGAGTAACCAAGTCTGTAGTAGGAGGCTGATGCTAGATCCAGGCCTCAACCAGGGTCTTGGCCTTGGCAACAAAGGAGATCATATCACTGGGAGCCCCGGGATCAAGGTTTTGAAGATCTGAGATGATGTCGAACAAGTGCTGAAGACTATTCAGCCCAAAGTATAAGTATTGGAGCTCCTCCCACATTGTCTTTGTTGTTTCATGATACATAGTCATCCTATAGGGCTCGGTGTCCATGGAGCTGAGTAGTCATGACTGTACCCGACCATCATCACGACGCCACTCATCGGTGGGGGCAGTAGGAGTAACACGGGTTAAGTGATGAAGAAGGCCTTTCATTTGCAATACTCGACGAACAGAGTGCACCCAGTCCACGAAATTTTGCTTCCTGCTGAGGGAGATAGTAGTAATTCGGAGTTCATCACGAAGTTTGGGAACCGGAGCCGCAACACGAACGGGAAGAGCAGAACTAGCATTGGAATCCTCGGAACCCATGAACGGATGGCACGGATTGGAACGGCTAGAGCGGGTAGGAAGGATGTTGGAGAGAGGTGCTCCGTATAAAGGAGAAGCGGCTACATAAGGACCGTAGCGGTTAAGAAGGCAACGGCAAGGCGAGGCCACACCGGTGGCTAGAAAAGAGACCGCAGCGACTAGAAAAAAGACCGCGGCGGCAAAGCGAGACCACACCAGCGGTAAGAAGGAGGGCCCGCAACAGATAGAAACAACAGGTAAAAACAGTGAGGGGAACCCGCAGCGGTTACGAAGGCAACCCGTAACGACAAGATGAGAGCACACCAGCGACGTAGCAGAGCCACAGTTAGAAGCACAACGGGCAGAGAGAGAGAGACCGCAAGCCGCGAGAAGACGTCGATAATACGCGAGAAGTCGAGCGGACAGAAGCAGTGGCAAGCAAAAGCGAGGAGCGGACTCAGCGGCTAGGCAGAGAGACCATAGGTTGCGAGAAATAAGCAGCGGCAAGCAAGAGCGAGAAGCGGCTAGCAACGCCCCCGCTATTAGAAGAACCAGCAGCGAGGCGGACAGAAGCCCAGCGGTTAGGCGGACAAACCATAATCCGCGAGAAGAGAAACTGCAAGAGCGCAGCGACTAACACGGGGAGATTGCAGTAGCTAGACAGCCCGCAGCGGTTAAAAGAGCACGCAGCAGAAGCACAGGCGAGGGGGAGCACTTGTCAGAGGGAAGAAGACTATAAAAGAGCGAAGGAGAGAAAGGAGAAGTGGAAGCAACGAGAGAGACTAGCAGAAGCAGGTAGACTGGAGGAAACCGCGGAAACTTGCGGGTAAAGGAGGCCGAGCAGATAGCAACAATCACACAAAACGTACTATCTCATAGAAGAGCGGATAGCAACGGTCACAAAAGAGGTATCCGCTCAGAGGAAGATCGGTAACTCTGATACCATGTAAAAGAATGGTTCAAACCTTGTATACCCTTGTTGAATTAAAAAATACAAGTATGAGTACAAATATATAGGAGAGAAGAGAGAGAAAGGATCTTATACACAAGATGTGGGACTAAACCAGAAACTTAAAATGAGCCACATTAATGGGCTTTTACATCAGTTTTCCTAAACTCAAAATGGGCCAAATAAAGAAATTGCCAACGATTCATCTAGTTTCTTGATTTCCTTCAGATATATAATGAAATTGCCGCTTCACTCAAATCTTTTGTAGAAGCATTCATTCACCACACTCAAAGCTAACTAGACAAAACCGCCGCATAAAGAAAATCAAATCCACTTTCAAAATTACATTTCATGTCCCCTGGATGAAAATATTACAGAATAAATTCCCCCAAATATTTTTGAGTTTAATAAAATTTCAGTATGTATGTTTCTTGCATTTAAAAGAAGGTTGTGTTTAATATTGCACAAATTAAAAGATAAGGTAGATTTGATATTTATTTCCCATGTTATGAAAATTGTAGAAATTTTAGTTAAAAAAACAATTTCAAAGTATATATGAATGAATATTTCACATTTCTAAAGGCAAAAGATATTGCCCTAAAAAATTGGGAATAAAGAGGTGATGTTGCCCGCATGCACATTCAGCGGGTGGACACATTCGGTGGAAGGCAACATTCGACGGGCGACAACATTCAGCGGGCGGCAACAATTGACAGGCGGCAACATTCGGCGGCAGGATTATGTGGTAAGGGCAGGCGATGACGGGAATCAAGGCTAGGCAATCACAGCCATAGTTTCTTTTACTCCGATTCGACCACTTTGAATTTCTGGGGGAACCATATAATACACAAATATTAATTTTACATAGTTTCAAATATTTCTTCACAATTTGTCCTGAATATTATTCGATTTAAAGCTCTATTTGGGAGAAAACTGCTAGCGGTTCCATGTAAAATGGAGCTCCTGTATAACATTATGAGCCCAATCTTTAGTGAAAAATGGAACTAAAATAAAAAAATTTGTTTTTCACAAAAAAAACTCTAAAATATTTTTTTAGATGAGGTTGGGCGTTTACGAACGGTGGTCCATGACCTCGTGGAAAAAAACTCTGAGTTATAACACCAGATCGGTTTCCAAATGAACAGTTCATAAAAGAGAAGATCTGAAGTTGAAATAAAAGATTATATTACAATTTTTTGATCTGAAGTTGAAACAATGCAGTGCACAAACTCAAACCCCTCTCTCGCTCCCTGCATCACATTTCCAGACAGCTTCAACTTCTTCAGGTCACAATCCAGGAATTCTCTCGGGCCCGTCAGCGAGTATACGTTGTGGGAAAGATTAAAGAAATTTAGAACCCATAGTGCCCCACTACATTAGAGAGAAGCTACAATTCACACCCATGACCTCATCTAATTACATCTCCCATTGCACGGTGCATAAGTCAGAGTTGCTTAGTATTCATACATTGCAAGTGGCCAAGCCCTCTAATTTGCAATAAAATTTGTCCAAAAGCAAAAGCATCAAGTTTTGCCTATTTTAAAAAGATTTAATGTGATAGAAATGGTCATGCACGAAGTCCCTTGAATGCAAGTCAAAATCAAAAACGGTGATAACATTATCAATATATAGATTGAATGTGATATGTACAATTTTGATTAGTTCAGGAATGATTGATTAATGGCAACAGAAAGCTTATATATAGCGAACTGATCACAAACTGGAATATATACAGTAATGTGTGTATGATTGAATTCTCAGTTTGCATATTGGAGGCTCATTAGTACATGAAATTGATTTCTAGCAAATCATGTTAACATCGTTTTTTTACTGATAGCGTTAAATTGATAACACATGTGCATGAAGAGAACGCTGTGGAGAGTCTACATGCATAGGAAGACATCAAGTCGCAACCCACTAACATTGGCGGACACTGCGGGAACTACATCTATTTGAATATTTACATTTTGAGTTGCTTTATGATTTTACAATTTGCACTCCAGAATTTTTGTTATCCACACTCCGCTATTATAAGGGGTGTTGTAGGTTTTCATTTGGATTTTATCTTGGATGAATGGAAGGATTAGTGTGGCTTCCTAAGGTTTCTGCTCCTCTCTTCCTCCTCTTCCCTCAGCCGACGGCCTCCTCCCTTAATAGACTCTTCCCTTAGGATATCTAATATTTGGTCCGACCTACCTTACCGCCAGATGAACCCACCGGTTTCCCTCGGATTTGAGGATGGCCAACAATGTTTCCTTGCTCGCCTGATACTGCGCTCGACATACTCGCCTGATAGCCGCAACTAGCGTTGTACAACCCCGTGTTGGCCGAGTGGCCCCGCCGGGTTAGGCGAGCGGACCAAGGCGCCCGACCCGCACCAGAACAACATGTGGGGTAGGCGGCAGGTGACCAGCTCGCTCTCGCCCAAGTCAGGCGGGCGAGCCGCGCGAGCTGGACCCTTCCCCCCTCTCACTCGCTCGGAATTCGTCGAGCAGAGTTTGGACCAGCATTCGTCGAGCAGAGTTCGGGTCAGCATTCGTCGAGCAGAGTTTGGGCCAGCACTCGTCGAGCAGAGTTTGGGCCAGCATTTGTCGAGCAGAGTTTGGGCCAGCATTTGTCGAGCAGAGTTCGGGTCAGCATTCGTCGAGCAGAGTTTGGGTCGCCATTTGTCGAGCAGAGCTTTGGGTCAGCATTCGTCGAACTAGTATTCGGGGATTGGTCTGACGGGTCCGGATCAGCGAGCCCCCTTCCGGGGATCTCGCAGCGACAGTTTGAGTTCGGGCCAGCCCGCTCTTCTATAGGCGAACCGGCCGCCAACCCGCCTCGGCAGAGGTACAGGCAGGTCGCGGCGGCCTGGCTCGCACTCGCCCAAGAGGAGACGGCGAGCTGTGGGAGCCAGGTCGCACTCGCCCCCAGGGCGCGAAGAGCAGTGGCGAGCTGACCTCCAAGCCCGTGGGACCTGCGCAATGGGGCCCAGGGGTAAAATTACCTGGATGCCCCTCCCATGGGTGCGAATAGCTTGTTAGAACAGCGGAGTTGAGCTGTTGGCAGACCAAGTTGGGTTGCACAAAACTGTTCAAAACAACGGAAGTTGACTATTTGCAGGCCGTTTTCAGAATTCTATAAATAAGACTCAAGGGGCACCTCAGAAGGCACGCTTTCATACTCACTTACTCCTTAGTCTTGTAGCGCTTTCTGAGGTAGCCTTAGCTCGGCCTTTGGCTAAGAAGAGGAAACGCTCTAAGATCTTCCGGGCGTGTGGTGGGTCCTCCTCGCCGAGCCCTTGGGTCCTGTCCACTTTGTTCCTTTTGTTGTTTTGCTTGCAGGAGAGAAGTAGGTGCGCGATCACCACTTTCCCCAAGGGTGAACTCCACAAGAGACCGAATTCCGGTTTCAACATTTTGGTGCGGTGAGCGCGGATGGTGGTCAGCACAGAAAACCTTCAGCGAGCTTGATGGCGGGAGGACAAGGATCTGACAGGTCGGACTCCCCCCCCCCCACCTCTGGCCACGGTGGGGATGTTCGAAGATTTCAGGAATGAGGTGCTGAGCCTCGTCAAGTTCGCACTCGGCGCGCGGGTCGAGTGCTCGACTCCAGCTGCCCAGATCGCCGCCTCCCCATCTCTGGGCGAGGACGCCCCCGACAGGCGGGACGGGAAGGAGGTTGCCGAAGAAGGAAGGGGAGGTGAGCTCCCCGGGCGCGTGCTTTTCCCCGGCTCGGCGGGCGGCGGCCGGTTCGGCGACATGGGCGTGCGGGATGCTCTGGCTCGCCCGGCAGGGGGAGGCAGCCCCTTTAGCGAGTTGGTCTCTTTCGCCCCAGTTCCAGATGGGTTCAGGGAACCCGAAATGTCCTACTACACCGGGAAGGGGGACCCGGTCAAGCACGTCCAATGGTTCGAGGACGTGGTTTCAATCCGGCAAATGTCGGACGGCTTCAAGTGTCGACTCTTCGCCATCACCCTCAAGGAGAAGGTGAGGGAGTGGTTTCACCAGCTGTCGGCCAGCTCCATCTACTGCTTCGAGGACCTGCGTCGGGGCTTCATGTTGAGGTTCACTACCTCGAAGAGTAGGAAGGAGTCGGAGTCCCTGTTCCACATCAAGCAGGGAGAGAATGAGACCCTGGGGAGCTACGTTGACCGGTTCCAGGAAGAGGTCATCCAGGTCCAGGAGATGTCGGACCATAGCTTGATGATGGCTTTTACCCTGGGGCTGCAACAGGGTTTCAGGATGAAGCTGAAGAGAGTTCCCCCCCTCTCCTACGAGGAGCTGATGGAGAGGGTGGCAAGAGAAGTTGACGGGGAGGCGTCAAATCCGGAGTTTGCCCGGAAGCTGTCCAGGTGGGCCACGGAGGAAGAGAAGGAGCCGAGAGGCGAAAGGGTGCAGGAGGAGAGGAGAGTCGAGCCTCGGCAGAGGGAGCAGAGGCAGCTCCAGGGGCAGCAGCAGCCCAGGTGGGGGTGACAGGAGCCGGACCGTCGGTTGGGCTGGAGGCCCGAGTGGCAAGACTAGGGGCCATGAAGAGGATACCAGGGAAGGGACCACCACCAGGGGGGGCCAAGATCAATTCCACCCCCGGGTTGGAGGCAGGCGCAAAGACCTCCCCTCCCTAATCAAAGCAGGCTATGGCCATAGCCCAGGGGGAGAGGAGGAGAGCGGCGCGGAAGAGGAGAAGAGATGTCAGGGTGGAGTTGCCCTACTGTGACTTCCACCAAGAGGAGGGGCACGCCACGGCCACGTGCCCGGAGTTCCTCGAGATGAGAGGGAACAGGAAGCAGCAACAGCAACAAGGGCGCCAGAAGGTGCGGATTGAGGAGGTCCTGCCTCGGGCGGAGGAGGATCGGTGTGAAGACCGGGCAGATGTCGGGACACGGGGAGGGATCGGAGTGATCCATGTAGGGGTGGGGGTAGAGGCCTCGGGGAGGGAGAGCCTCCACACCATGTATCGTCGGAGCGTTGGCTACACATCCCAGACCCCACCCCCAGAAGAGAGGATTACCTTCTCAAAGAGCGATATGCCGGATCACGAGGATCCATTTTGCGATGCACTGGTCATCCAGACGGCCATCGAAAATTTAACCGTCTTACGGATCCTCGTCGACAATGGGAGCTCCGTCAACGTCATCTTCAAGAAGGTGTTCGACGCGATGAAGGTGGAGGCGAAGAAGGTGCTAGCCTTGGATGAGCCCCTGTTTGGATTTTCGGGGGAAAGGAAGGTGGTAAAATGGGGAGTGGGGCTCCATGTCTCCCTGGGGGGCAGTCCCGGAACTGCCGGTTTGTTATTGTGGATGCCCCCAGCAGCTACAACGCCATCTTTGGGAGGCCCCTCATCAGCGCCTTCCGCTGCGTCCCCTCATCATTCCATCAGTGCTTAAAGTTCAACGCCGAGGGGATCCAGGTCCGAGTCCGGGGTGACCCCAAAGTAGCAAGGGAATGCTACGTCACCGTCGTGAACTCCATCTCTTGGCAGGAGGGAGCCGAGGAGATGGAGCGAAGGATGGAGGAGGCGGAGCAGGAGGCTGGCAGGGAGGAGATGGAGGTGGAGAGCTGCACCGAGGTGGAGACGGCAGGAGGAGATCAGGAGGAGTTGGCCGAGGCAATGGCCGTGGAGGAAGGGGTGGAGGCAGAGGTCCTCGTTTCAGAGGAGAGGGATGTTGGAGAATGGGGGGAGCAGTCCAGGCTGGAGGCTACGAAAGAGGCGGTGGAGCTGGAGGTTCTCACCCGTGGAGGCAGGATGGAGAAGGTTCCCGTCAGTGGGAGGCTGACCCCGGAGGCTCAAGGCAGGGTGCTGGCATGCATCAAGAAGAACGTGGACATCTTCGCCTGGAGCGTCGCGGAGATGTCGGGGGTTGACGCGGATGTGGCCTGCCCCCACCTCAACCTGGACCCGGAAGCACGCCCCGTCCAGCAGAAGAAGAGGTCCACGACGGACAAGCTGGCCGAGCCCATCAGAGAGGAGGTGACAAAGCTTCTTAAGGCCGGCTTTGTATCTGAAATCCAATACCCCGGCTGGGTCTCCAATGTAGTCATGGTTAAAAAAGGAGACGGTCGGTGGCGTATGTGTGTCGATTTTTCTTTGCTTAATAAATCTTGTCCTAAGAACTGTTATCTTTTGCCTCGGATCGACGTGTTGGTTGATTCAGCCGTCGGTTTTTCTGTAATGAGCTTTTTAAATGCGTTTTCGAGTGATCATCAAATCAGGATGCACCCCCCGGACGTCAAGGATGTCTCGTTCATCACGGGGGATGGGTGTTATTGCTACAAAATGATGCCCTTTGAGCTGAAAAACGCAGGGGCGACCTATCAAAAAATGATGGACAGGGTCTTCCGGGAACAGAAGGGGAGGAACCTGGAGGTGTACGTGGATGACCTCATGATCAAGAGTCAAGACGTGACATCTCACCTCCAGGACCTAGAAGAGATCTTCGCCACTTTGCGCAAGTATAAGATGCGGCTAAACCCCCTGAAGTGTCTTCGGGGCCAGCAGGGGGAAGTTCTTGAGGCATCTCCTCACTCCCGCAGGGGTCGAGCCAAATCCTGATAAGGTCAAGGCTATCATGGAGCTGGGGTCGCCGCGGAATGCCAAAGAGGTGCAACGATTGACAGGGAAGCTGGTGGGGCTGAGCAGGTTCCTCTCCCGGGCCGGGGAGAAGTGTTCCCCCTTCTTCAAAACGCTAAGGGGGGTCAGAAATTCGAATGAACCAAGGAGTGCGAGGAGGCATTCCAGGCCCTTAAAGTGCAGATGACGCGGGATTCGTTGCTCCAAGGGCCAAAAGAGGGGGAGGACTTATTTCTGTATCTCGGGGTCGGAGCGGAGGCCTTGAGCTCTGTCGTGGTGCGTGAGGAGGGGAAGAAGCAGCTCCCCATATACTACGTGAGCTGAGTCCTGAGGAAGGCCGAGCCCCGAAATACGATTTTGGAGAAGCTGGCTTTCGCCCTGATCGTCTCGGCCCGAAGGCTGCGGCCCTACTTCCAAGCACACTCCATCCGAGTGGTGACTGATCATCCCCTCCGCAACATCTTCGAGGGGGTGGAGCATTTCGGCAAGTTGGCCAAGTGGTCGGTAGAGTTGAGCGAGTTCGACATTTCCTTCGTCCCCCGCCTCTCGATCAAGGCTCAGGCAATGGCCGACTTCTTGGCTGATTACGTAATCGAGGTGGCGGAGGAAGAGCTCACTCGTCCGACCCCTTGGAAGGTAAAGGTAGACGGCGCTTCAGGGAGACATTCTTTGGGGGTGGGGGTGATCTTGGAGAGCCCCCAGGGAACTAGAATTGAGCAAACAGTGGTGGTGCATTTCCCCATCACTAACAACCAGGCCGAGTACGAGGCCGTGATAGCAGGGTTGCGCCTGGCCAGGGAGCTGGGTGTGTTGGACGTGGAGGTCCTCACTGACTCCATGGTGGTGGCTTCCCAGATCAACGGGGAGTTTGAGGCGAGAGAGTCTACCTTGCGACTATACCTAGCCAAAGTGAAGGGGGTAATTGGCACGTTCGAAACCTTCTCCATCCAACACGTGCCCAGGGAAGAAAACGAGCAGCTCGATCAGCTAGCAAAGTATGGTCCCCGGGTGGGGGGTACCATCACTGACCTATTCCGCCCTTCCATCGAAGAGGGAGAGCTCATGGAGATAGACCAGCGCCCCTCGTGGATGGACTCGGTCACAACTTTCCTTTCCACGGGAGAGTATCCGGAGGGGGTGGATAAGAAGAAGCTCAGGTACAAATCAACATATTATCTCCTCCGGGACGGGCAGCTGTACAGGAAGACTCTCTCGTGAATGCTGACCCGTTGCGTTGCCGGGGGGGAAGTACAAAGAATCTTGGAAAAAATCCACTCCGGGGAATGTGGGAGTCATTACGGGAGTCCGACCCTGGAAGGGAGGATTGTCAGGCAGGGGTACTTCTGGCCCACCCTAGGCCGCGATGCCGCAGAGTTCGCAAGAAGATGTCATAAATGTCAACTGTTTGCCCCCCTTCAACTGCAGTCGACTCAGCGCCTCAAAAGCATCACAGCCCCCTGGCTTTTCGCAATTTGGGGAATTGATTTGGTTGGACCGTTCCTCCAGGCCAGTGGGCAAAGAAGATTCCTGTTGGTGATGATTGATTATTTCTTTAAGTGGTTGGAGGTGAAAGCGCTGGCCAAGGTGACCTCCCAGGTCATCAGAAACTTTGTTTGTGGGGGAGATCATCTGCCGTCATGGGCTGCCCCAGGCCATTGTCACGGACAATGGGCCTTAGTTCGCCAGCGCGGAATTCACTAGCTTCTGCGAGCAGCTTGAGATTGACCTCAGGTTCGCCTCGGTCCACCACCCCAGGAGCAACGGGCAGGTGGAGGCCGCAAACAAAATCATTGTAAATCTCCTGAAGAAGAAAGTTGAAAATCTGAAAGGGAGCTGGGTGGAGCAGCTTCCCTCGTTTCTCTGGGCCCTGAGGACCACCCCCAACACAGTCACGGGAGAGACCCCCTTCAAGCTCTCCCACGGATGTGAAGCAATGCTCCCCAAAGAATTTGAAGTCCAAACTCCCCGGGTGGTAGCGGGGGAAGAAGGTCGGGAAGAATGGCCGGCATAGAACGAGGAGTTGTGGCTCTCCCTTGACATGGTGGAGGAGCTGCGTGACCTTTCCGCCATCCGGCAAGAAGAGGTGAAGAGGAGAATGGTCAAGTACTTTGACAAGCACGTCAGGGTGAAACAGTTTGTGAAGGGGGACTTGATCCTGAAAAAGGTGGATGCAACGGGAAGGTCGACAACCGTAGGGAAGCTCAACCCCAGCTGGGAGGGTCCGTTCATTGTAAAAGAAACATTGAGATCAGGAGGGTATCGACTCCAAAATGTGGAGGGCGAGACCCTAAGTCTCACCTGGAGCGGTGACGACTTGAAGCGCTTTTATCCTTAAGACATGTAAGTGATGTTTTGTTCTTAATAAAATCACTTGATGTGGTAATTGTGCTGCAGTAACTCGTACGATGGGGTGAAGTATTCATTTGATAGACCCCGAGCAGATCCCGCTGTCAGGCTCTCACCTAGCTGACAGAGTTGGATGTCACTCGGTGTCAACCCCGGACCCCGAGCAGATCCCGTTGTCAGACTCTCTCACCTAGCTGACAGGGCTGGATGTCACTCGATGGTGTCAACTCAGATCCCGAGCAGATCATGCTGTCAGGCTCTCACCTATCTGCCAGGGCTAGATGTCACTCGATGGTGTCAACTCAGACCCCGAGCAGATCTTGCTGTCAGGCTCTCACCTACCTGGCAGGGCTGTATGTCACTCGATGGTGTCAACTTAGTCCCCGATCAGATCCCGCTGTCAGGCTCTCACCTAGCTGACAGGGCTGGATGTCACTCGGTGTCAACCCCGGACCTCGAGCAGATCCCGCTGTCAGGCTCTCACCTAGCTGGCAGGGCTGGATGTCACTCGATGGTGTCAACCCCAGACCCCGAGCAGATCCCGCTGCCAGACTCTCACCTAGCTGGCAGGGCTGGATATCACTCGATGGTGTCAACTCAGACCCCGAGCAGATCCCGCTGCCAGGCTCTCACCTAGCTGGAAGGGTTGGATGTCACTTGATGGTGTCAACTCAGACCCCGAGCAGATCCCGCCGCCTGTCTATTGGACGGCTCCATCGCTACTCACCGACGCCGCTATGCAATATCAAACATTGTTCTGGCGGAGATCTAGGTGCCAAATGCTTCGACCCTTCACGTGAAGTTCGAGTTTGAGGGCAAACTCAATGTCCAGGACGGATGGAGTGTTACATACTAACAGGTTCGCCGTTAATTATCTTTTCTTATTATTATGATTGTATCGAGTCTTTATTATATTGTATTGAGTTTGTATTAGGAGTCAAGTCTATATTAAGTCATATTGAGTCGAGTCTTATTATATTGGTATTTATGCATTTTGATGTAATTACTGGTTTGCCACCCGAGGGGTCCTATAAATAGGCTCTTAGTGTCTTGTAGCAAGAAATAAATCAATGAATGAGAACTTTTTTCAAGTCTCCCTTCCCGAGCTTCCTCTTTTCCTCTCCTAAAGCTCTTCTACCTCCTTTACCCTCAGAATTTCATCTTCTCTCATTTCCTCTGTCATTTTTAGGGTTAACTTCCCTTGTATCGTCCGCCCCGCTGCTCTCCGACAATCCATGAAAGGAGGCTAACATATGACTCCTGTGATGTATAGATATGGGGCGCCTCCTTGGAATAAAGCATTTTTCTCATTATTTTCTCAATCTGACTTATATTTCTAGCATTCTCAATTATATGTTTTGGTATTTTACCCATCAGGAATTTTCTGGCTATTTCTTCTGCCTCGAAGATCGAGCGATTCTTTGTCGAAACTGCGATGTTGCAGTCCATACAACGAATCCTTGTGTTTCGATCCATCAGAGGTTCCTATTTACAGGTGTCCGGGTCGGGCTCGAATCCACGGGATCAGTTCCATCCGTCCCGAAGGAGCAGACTAGCTCTACTAAAGACGTTCCCGAGCCATCCCCGAAGCAGCCCAAGTCCAGTCCATTGGCGTTGTCATACACCGATGACATGCATGATTTTTTTTCAAGCATAGAAGTTGCCAAGGATAGAAGCATGGGAGGACCTCTGAGGACATTTTTTGGAGGGGCGCCCATGGACGAAAGAATAGACGAATATCCCCTCGAAGAGTTCTTCAGGTTCTCAGATTTCAACCAGAGCTATGGATTCACAGATCACGGCTCTTCCAAGGTTAGAATTTTGTCTTCCTTTAGAGGATTAGGAACATTTCACATGCCTATACACTATTCTTTTTTCGCTGTTTTGAATTCTTTGCCAGGCTGATAACGGAATGCTCGGAAGTTCAGAGGGATCGCCAATGAGCCGATCGTTCGACGAAGAGGTGGAGGACAAGGAGTGTTTGGGTCAGGTTCCGGAGATGCCATCTTTGCCGACTGCGTCGGGACTCCACTGGCCAAGGACCCCGCAGCACCACACATCGAATAATTCGGCTTTTGTTCCCGACTTTTCCGCTGCAAAGGACCATGTCGGCTTCCAAACCAGAAGAAATCTCTTGAAGAGTCGACGATCTTGTCATGGATGATCTCGCTGATGTACTTATCTTTTACTCGCCGCCGAGGGATCAACGAGCTTCGGAAATGATGTGGGAGTTGCAATGTTGTTCATGCGGCCAACCGAACTCGAAGATTAACAGGTAAAGTTCTGGGAGATGCGCCTGAGTCAAAAATGTTGTTTGATTGCTTTGATTTCACTCCTAGTATTCTTGTTGTTTAATAATGAGACTTTTTTTTTGGATTTGCACCAGTGAAACATGTGCGTAGCTTCATACGTGTATACCTTCATACGTGTATGCAGTATACCTACATACTTGTTTGCCTTCTCTTGGGCGCATGGGCTTCGTGGGACGGTAGGCCTACTGCTCACATTCCTCCGAATTCAATACAAAATTAACCGACAACCAGAGTAATGCATTTCAGGGGCTGCGGGCGGCTAGAGTGCAGACCTACGAAGTCCATGCGCCCAAGAGAAGCCAAACATGTGTGAAGGTACTGTCTTGGCCGCACAGGGATCCCCTGCACGCGGTCACTCATATCTATATGTGGATATTATTTGCTAATATCCAATCAACATATGTTAGATGGGCAGTTATTGTGCTCCCATGTGAGAATTGGCGTTTAAAGTTGATGCAAGACAACACATACGGTTTGCGCGCCTGTCGGCTTTTCTTAGAAAATCCTAATGTATGCAATAGTTAATGAATTTTTGCAAAAATTTTGAGCGGGTGTTGCATGAACTTTGGAAGTTGATAAACATATATTCTTGTTGAGGATCACTCGGTCGTTCCCCAGTCAGAAGAAATCGGACCGCCTTAGCTCGGAATTGGATCGGGCGCGCAAACAATCAAAGTAAACAACAAATGATAAAAATTTTGATGTGAAAATCCGGAATGGGTGAAAAATCACGTGGCTGAATCTGTGCCGAGCCAAAATTTACTTGTTCATTTGAGTTTACATGGATTGAGATTTGATCTCGGAGGACGACAAGTTACTTCTTCGTTATAATTGCAAAGTACAAGAATGAGAAAACGAAATTAAGTAACCAGAGCCTCGATGGAAGCACTCCGGCCTTCAAAAAGAGTAAAGTCCACAAAACCTCGATGGAACTATGGAAGCACGCGCAAGTCGCCTAACGCGCGCTCAATGAGCGGTTGCGCGGGGGGGGGGGGGGGGGGGGGGGGGGGGGGGGGGGGGGGGGGGGGGGGGGGGGGGGGGGGGGGGGGTGGGGGGGGGGGGGGGGGGGGGGGGGGGTCGCGGGCTGGCTGCGTGCGGTCATACAATGTGCGGCTGCTCGGGCTAGCCGCACGTGTGTCGTGCGCGGGCTGCGCGCTGGCCCCGTGCCTACGCGGAGGCTATGCCCGCCCGCGCGTCCCAGCTGTGCGCATGCGCGGGTTCGAACTCCTTGGGTGCTTTCAGGACTAGCGGCTTCGCGCGTGTGACTTGTCCGGTTGGGTTCATGCAGATTTGATTCGACAAATACACGGGAAACTCCATCAATTTTCATTTCACGGTGAATCTAGTAAGTGAATTTTGATATTCGACAATGATTGTAACAAAGTTGCAGCTTACAAAACAATGGCAAATACAAAGGCCGTTGTTGTGCTTGTTTTGATGCAGCTTTTGGAATATTCTCAGTAAGAGGAACTTCAGAAGAGATGCGGAGCCCTAATACATCACAATAAGGGAAGATCGGTGCACAAAGCATCCCCGTGCAGCGAGGAAAATCCCACTATAAGGATCAAATATAGGCAAACTTTACCCTGTATTTTTACAAGAGGCTGCTTCGAGGACTCTTGCGGCAAGGCTCATCTCCCCTAATACATCACACTAAGGCTCTGTTTGGCACAGCGATTTGGGCGCAGTGGCCCGCGGTTTTTTTCACTGTCCCGCCAAATAGAAAATACAAGTCCAATTTTTCCAGCCGCCCCCACGCGTGAAATCGTGAGATTCTCGCGATTTGGAGTCATGAAAAATTCCCACGACTCCAAATCGCGGGCTGCGATTTCACAGAATTCATCTGCGAATCTGCCGTAGGTGCTGATTCCGCTTCACCCTATTTCTCCAATCAGTCACCTTCTCCCCTCAAATCTCTCAGAAAACCTAAAACTTTGGTTAGGATTGTTGGACATAAGCCATGTCAAGGAAGAAGATAAAACGACGGAGGTCGTGCCACACCTTCTGCCGGAAGTGCAGGAGATAAGGTTTCTGCCGCTTCCTCCTTGCCATGGTTCTGCGACATATTGCCCTCATGAGCCCATGCCCGATGCATTCCCTGCCGGAGGTACGGGACATAAGGTTTCTGGCGGCGATTGGAACCGTTGTAGATGAGGTTTCTGGCTGTAACACCACCATTCGTCATATGAAATATAACAGAAGGTCCGGCAGGGGCCCACGCCATATTCCACGGACAGGTAGTGGGAATTATACAAGAATACCAAATTAACAACATAAAAACACGCATCCTAACTCAAAGCATTATAGCAAGAAGATTTAAGCACGATATAAGAACCCAAATGCAATAGCAAGAACGTCCGTCCACAATAACCAAAGTAGGAATGACAACAAATGTAAGACCCCTCCCCTTACCAAGGAGGCTCCCGGTCTTATGCCCAGAACCGCGTCTTACAGTGGCATTAACGCACGGGTTAGTCGACACCGCAACACGCCGATTCTGCCGGCTATTACGATCATAAAACCTGTAGGCCAATATGAGAGGTAGAAGTAATACATAGCAGAGTACAATACAACTAGTCCACAGTCACAGTACAAATCATACATATATATGAATGAAAGAAACACACAATCCACAATGAGAATAAAAATAGAAGAGTAATAAGTGCTTATAATGCCCAGTACATCATATGAAATAACTCTCCTCACAAAAATATCAAACAACGGAAACTAATCAACTAATCTCGTACTCATCCCCCCTGAGGTAGCGCTGTAGTAGTAGTAGGTGGTATCAACTCCTCACGCCATGTCACCTCGTCCTGTCCTGCCGTTGTGCTGGTGCTCCATTTCCTCGAGTTCCTAAAAATAGTTTGGTCACCGATCATTAGTCAAAAAAAAAGACTAAGTCGTTTCCTCCGCACCTCGCCCCGCAACTCCTAGGCACCGTACGGGAGGACGAAGCTGAGGACAATCAAGGGGTAACAAAAGGAAGCAGGTGACATTTGTGGGAAACTAAGCTACCAAGTAAGATCTAGTCCAGTTTCGTGTGAGCAGTAATCTACACTAGCAGAAGTTCTCTCATGTATATAACACAAAGTAAATAAAAGCATGTACAGTACAAGTAAGTAAATAACTGAAAGTAAGAGCAAAAAAGTAAAGTTATGCTACCACTACACTACCATCACAAAACGTACCTTAACTTATAAAAATGTCCATACAAATTTATAAGTTAGTGTTTTCAGGAAATTTAACTTATCATATAAAAGAACTCATACTAATTTATATGATAATGGATCTATGAAGCGTATGACCTAATATGAATGAATGTTTATAATGCAATTTTTGCAACAGACAAGTGCAACTCACACACAACGACTCTGTGATCACAGACCTTTAGTTCCCACTTTTTGAGAGCTAGCTTCACTCTCGGGTACCACCGTTGTGGCTACGCAGCAGCGGAGTGGGCATCTCCATTTCTAGGCAGGTATGCACACTACCAAACCTTAGACCCCTCTCATACGCCTCTGTACACGTCCTAGGTGCACTCTAGAGTCCATGCGTACGTACTTTGCTGACAGCCCGTCAGTCTTGTTGGGTGGGTCGGGTGTGCGTTATCGGGGGTCGTCCTCAAGACTGCAGTGCAAAACAACCCACTGGCCCCTCAAACCCTCACACCCGCCGGTTCACCGTACTGCCATCGGTGTGACGATCGGCCAGTACCGCATGACCCGCCACTAAATTTATGCACATGCAAGTATTTCATCTCGAGCCTTCAGCTCGCGGGACCAACCTGTCCTGATTCCTCAAACCCTTCACGGGTGAGCCTGCAATATATATCCCTCCAACCCATAGCGGGTGAGAACGCATAATGGTGTCTTTATTCAGTATCCCTCAAACCCATCACGGGCGAGAATGAACCATAATGTCTTAACCTATTAGACTACTCTTGTCTACGGATTATTATACTTGGTGATTTAAGGTTAATCCCAGGACTGCTCAGGGTATACCCGGTGAAGGGATCTCGGGGGCACTAGGAACTACGATGGGATTACGCCCAAAGCTCCCTTTCTCAGGATATTTACTTTAGTTGATGACTACCCATAATTCACCCCGAGCTCTCGTTATTACTCTTGAGTGGTTCTAAGTGACTTAAGATGTTCTCGGAAGGGCGACGGTCTTCCGCCGGCCTCCACTCCAGTTGCTATCCAAGGGCTTGCACTTTTACTCTCGTCACTAATACAACATTACCCACCAAGGTTATTCTCCAATCGTAACCTCTAGCTCATCCGTCGATCTATCCCCCGGTGTTCCTTATAGTATAATCTACTTACACTATGCGCAACCCATGACCTAATACCACCCCGAAATAGAACTTCCAATTCCTTGGGCCACCTGCCCCTAATTATTTATCCTAGGATGGTATGGAATAATGAAGTGAGCATGTTGATTTTCATAATTTTCTTAAGTCATTAAAGCCTCTAATTAAATCATTTAATTAATCACCTAGGTCATTTAATACATGAAGTATTACAAATCTTAATCCACTGACCTAAGAGATTTTTCCTGAGTTGCATCTTGGTAAAATATAGCTGTACCAAAATTTATAATTTTCATTGATTATTTCTATTTATTCCTTAATTAATACAAAACTCACACAATTGTTATTTTCCAAATGAAGTATAAAGAATACATTACTAAAAATTCTAGGAAAATTACAGAGCATATATATCATTAATTTAAGACTAATGACAGAGTTTCATCAACCTCTACAATGTAATGACCTACCAATTTCAATTCTTAATAATTTACCAAAATACCATTAAAAGGTTTTAAAAATTACTGAGTCATCCAAAAATGCTGAGAAAATTATACAAGGTTATTCATGCTCAGATATATCACAAAGAAATTTTCCAAAATTTTCTACTAAGTATTTTCACCAATTTGCTAATTAAGTAAAATGAGGGTAAAAAGGTAATTTCCACATAACTATTCTTCAAACAGAGACATAAAAATTTTCAGGAGTTAAATCTAACATTATATTGACCTTGACAAAAATTGGGAATTTTATCTCAATGATGAACCTATTGTTACATTTATTTTTCAAAAGTTCTATTATTCCAAAAATTCCAAATAATGAGATATTTGCTTCCAAAAATCCCATTATTACAATGTGGGGTATAATTCACCATAATGAGTCTCTGAAATCAATATCATGATTTTTGGATGTTCCAAATAGGCCTAATACACAATATTTCAAAATTTGCTATTTGCACCCCAAGCCTATGTATAATCAACACATGCAAGTGAGTTTACCCAACATGCAGTGGTCCAAATGTGCTGAAATTTTTACCATGCACATGTATAGTCCCCAAGGACATGCCACTAAAAGTTGGGGCCATTTGGAGCCATAACACTCCAATTATTTTAATTTGAAATAATTTCAAATTGATGCTTGGACATCAATTTGAAATTCTGCCCTTTCCTAGGACCAGTCCTAGGAAAACAGCCCTACATGACTGTATACTGCACCAAATTATAAGATTAAGGTGACAAAATAAAGTTAAGAGGAAGGGCTACAACTTTCATCGTAATCACCATATCTAAAAATGCCTCTAAGAGGCCTAAAATAACCATGCAATATTACTGTATAAGTGTGACAAAATGTATATATACTATAGTTTATTTAATTTAATAAATATTGGGTTGCACGAATCTTGACGCAAGAATGGACAGAATCTGGTCGTCGTCCCCAATCAGCTAACGACCCAGATCGATTTCCGCTGGGCCGACTTGCCCGGCTATTTCCGGCCAGCTGAGCCACCACCACCGCCGGCAGATGTCGCCACCACCTTCACTGAGGTGGTGGCTTGCGATTCCCGGCGATGAGGCCGCCGGAATTGGCTCCTCCGGCGAACCCGAGCAAGAAGAAAGCTCAGAAAATTCTCCATTTCCTCGCACGGTATCGGGCTCAATTGGGCTCGATGTCTCTCCTAAAGGATCTAGAAAGTTAGCACGGGTAGAGAGGCGGCGAAACGGACCTGAATCAAGCCTTGGCGGCGAGTGCGGCGGCGGTTGGCCATGGTTGAGCTGCTCCGACGATCTCCTGCTCAAAACCTTGATTCTTCACCAAAAGCTCTGCTCCAGGACTCGTTCTCCACTCGATTCCACTCACTGAAGCTGATGGTGTGATCGGTTTGAGCTGGGGAGGACTGTATGTGGAGATAACTCCAAGTTGAGCTCGGTTTGGGCTTTGGTTGTATCACCAATGGTGCCAAGTGGCCACCATGCTGCCAATTCCTGCTGGAATTTTCCGAGGAGGCCGGACAACACCTTTTGGGGCAGAAGGAGCCAAGGTCAAGTGACCTCCTCCTCTTAATTCCACCTTCTCTCTCATCTTTTAGGTGAATTCCCCAAAATGCCTTTTTGCATGTGACCCTCTCTTCAAAACCAGAGGGTAGGGGTGGTCTTTGACCACTTGGGCTGATAATGGGCCAAGTTTGGTGGGCTTGCCCCAAGGAGAGTGGGCTTAGCCCTCATTTTCTTCTTTAGGTCAATTGTGTTGACTAGGTTGACTTTGAGTTGACTTGGTCAACCATGATGAGTGGGCTGACCCCACTTGGTGGTCATGGGTCTAATGGAACCACCCAACTTGGGTTGAGTCAATGTGGTGCCCTACTTGGGCTAATTGGGCCTATAGGTGTAGGTTTGACCAACTTAGGGCTATGGTTGACTTTGGTCAACTAGGGTCAAAGGGTTGACCTAATGACAATCCCTAGGGTCCACTTAGATTATTTTAGGGTTAGGGCAATGTGGTGGGGTCATGGTGTGGCTAGGGTTCCTATTTAGGCTAGTTTGACCTAGTTTGACTTTGGCCCCTTAGTGGGACCCACAGGGCTACAACCCACTACCTAGGGTCAAACCTAGCTAATTTCTCTATCACCCACCCCATGCCCAACTCAATCTAATTTAAGGGATCTAGAAGTAACATGAGATGTTACAGCAAAAATACACAAAAGTCTCGGCCTTAGGGCCTTACAATTGTTTACTTAAACAATATATGTTTTTTATACTTCGGCACCCAGACTGGCTACACATGAGCATAATAAAGTAAACATTTTACTTTGACCTTCAAGGGCCAGCACAGCATCAAGGGCTTCAGCCTGCTACTTGCCACTGGGCTCACCTATTCCTGCATACGAACAATCCACCGAATGGTGATAAAACATGGCAACAGTCAGCTAAAGCTGACCAAATTATAACGACCTCACCCCTTAATCGGGACGACGGTGCTCCTTCCCTGCATTTCATTAGTATAACCAAACATGATAGTGAAAGTACAATTTAAGCACACTTCACCACAGGCGTAGGCACGCATGACCACACACCCCATGCTCTCAGGACACATTCTCGGTGAATCCGGTCCATTCTGAGGCTTCACCACCGCCCCCAGGACGACAAACATAGTGAACAAATAAGTCTTTCAGCTGAAGCCTAAGACACACCCCCTATGCCATCGGTAAGTGCCACGTACATTAAGTCTTTTTAACCGAACCACATATAGCGGGTACGGTTCCACTCAAGTCGTTGCTCACATCGCCATGTCAATTTAAGTCATCAACGCGGGTCAAGCTTTTCCGATTCCCGAAGTATCGATCACACAATATTACATAACCCAGTTATGTACAAGGTTGACTCCCAGACCACCAAGATGGCAGAAATGCGCTTCTGCCCTGTTTTCCGGGTGCACCTTAGAGTTAGTCCCCAAAGCTCCCTGTTGCAATCTACCACGTAGCATCCCAAAAAACAAACGACACAGAGTCTTCTCCGGCAATACATGCATAATGAAAACATCACCGATCCAGACCAACTTGTCCGGATAGGCTTCACTGCTTATGTCCGTACTTTGATTCCGGACTCTATATGCAAGACTACGGGGATAAACCATATCTACCCGAAGGAATATCTCACGCTCACCGCACACTCGCGGGAGAGAGTTTCCTATGCAAAAGGAAGGGGGCTTCACATGTCCAAGTAGAGAATCGTTACCCTAGAGGTTCGCTTCGTCCCCATGGAGGAAAAAATAGTTGGATGAAAACCACCACAACGGACTCGCCTTCGCGGATCTGGACTCGACTCGCAATTTGGAGCTCTGAAGCTCCAACAATGGCGGGATTCCTCCTCCTTCTCCCTTTGCTCTCACCTCTCTCTACCTCTTTAGAAAGAGAATGACCAAAGGAAATGAGGTTTAAACCCTCATTTCCAGATCTTATCTCATCAGGGAAGATTCTGGACCGTCGGATCCCACCTAAATAAAACGAAAGGCCTTGATTTTCCCTTAGAATGGTCTCCATGGGTCTGTACACGGCCTGTGACACGACCGTGTCACAGGTCGTGTCCCGCAATCACAATAAAGTAGCCAAACACAGAACAGGACACGGCCCTGGACACACCTGTATGCCCGACATGGATCTGGACACACCAGTGTCATAGCCCGTGTTCCTCAATCATAGTAAGATGACCAAACACAGAATATGACACGACCCTGGACACGCCCGTGTTACAGGCCGTATGCCCGACATGACTCTGGATACACCCGTGTCACAGGCCGTGTGAAACTATAAGGGCTCCAAAAGTCCTTCAAAACATTTCCAACTCATCCTCAATTTTCATAGGGCTTCGTTAAGGGTATTATAAACATATTGACCAATTCGTATTCGGGTTTTGGGGTGTTACAGTTCTCTTCCCCTTAAATGAATTTTGTCCCGAAATTATAGAATGGAAAGGTACACAAAATTAAATGGTACCTGAGTAGAATAGCTCGGGATACTCCTCAAGCATGGTCTGCTCTCGCTCCCATGTAAGCTCCTCACGACCCCAATTGTCCCATTAGACTTTGACCATCCTGATGGCCTTGTTCCGCAATTGTCTGACCTTCGTATCCTCGATCCGAATGTGTCTAACTTTTATTGTTAGCCGACTATTAACCGATACTTGATCTGCAACAACCACTTGCGCTGGGTCTATCACGGCTTTGCGTAGTACCGAGATATGAAATACATCATGCAATCCACTCAGCTCTACCGAAAGAGCCAAACGATAGGCAGCTTCACCAACCCGCTCTAAGATCTCAAGAGGCCCAACATACCTCAGACTAAGCTTCTTTAAGCGTCGAATCCTTGATACGACGCTTAAACACAGAATTCTCGAATTCTTTAAGCGTCGAATCCCTTAGAATGGTCTCCCTGGGTCCGTACACGGCCTGTGACATGGCCGTGTCACAGTCGTGTCCCGCAATCACAATAAAGCGGCCAAACACAGAACAGGACACGGCTCTGGACACACCCGTGTGCCCGACATGACTCTGGACACACCCGTGTCACAGCCCGTGTTCCTCAATCATAGTAAGACGACCAAACATAGAATAGGACACGGCCCTGGACACGCCCGTGTCACAGGCCGTGTGCCCGACATGACTCTGGACACATCCGTGTCACAGGCCGTGTGAAACTATAAGGGCTCCAAAAGTCCTTCAAAACACTTCTAACTCATCCTCAATTTTCATAGGGCTTGGCTAAGGGTATTATAAACATATTGACCAATTCGTATTCGGGTTTTGGGGTGTTACAGTTCTCTTCCCCTTAAATGAATTTTGTCTCGAAATTATAGAATGGAAAGGTACACAAAATTAAATGGTACCTGAGTAGAATAGCTCGGGATACTCCTCAAGCATGGTCTGCTCTCGCTCCCATGTAAGCTCCTCACGACCCTAATTGTCCCATTAGACTTTGACCATCCTGATGGCCTTGTTCCACAATTGTCTGACCTCCGTATCCTCGATCTGAATGAGTCTAACTTTTATTGTTAGCCCACTATTGATCGATACTTGATCTGCAACAACCACTTACGCTGGGTCTATCACGGCTTTGTGTACTTCCGAGATATTAAATACATCATGCAATCCACTCAGCTCTACCAAAAGAGCCAAACGATAGGCGGCTTCACCAACCCGCTCCAAGATCTCAAGAGGCCCAACATACCTCAGACTAAGCTTCTTTAAGCGTTGAATCATTGATACGCCTTTAAACGACTTTATCTTGAGGTATACCCAGTCGCCCACCGCAAACTCCACGTTCTGATGTTTGACATTTTAGTACTTGTCCTGTCTATCTTAAGCAATTAGTAGCCGTTCCTGAATCAACCGTATCGTTGATGTAGCATCTTCAACCTATCTTCATTTATAGAGCTTTGTTTCTCCCGTTTCTACCCAAGCCAAAAGTGTACGACACATTCTTCCGTACAGAGCCTCAAAAGGCGTCATCTGAATACTGACTTGATATCAGTTATTATATGCGAACTCAATCATGTAAAGATGGTCCTCCCACCTTTTACCAAAATTCAAGGCACACATACGAAGCATGTATTACATTGTCTTGTTCACCCTTTCAGTTTGCCCATCTGTCTGCGGGTGAAAAGTTGTGCTGAAGTTTAACTTGGTACCCAGCAACTGATGAATGAGCCTCCAATCGTTAGATGTGAACCGACCATCGCGGTCACTAACGATGCTCCGGGGTACACCATGCAAACGGACTATGCTATCCACATAAAGCTTCGCCAACTTTTCCACTGAATCATCCTTCCTATTGGGTATAAAATGTGACACCTTCGTTAAACGATCAACGAACACCCAAATGACGCCGTTCCCCTTGTGCGATCTCGGCAAACCGTGCACGAAATCCATAGAGATGTCATCAACCTTCCACTTTGGTATAGGCAGGGACTTTAGAAATCCACCTGGCGTCTGACATTCGGCCTTCACCAAGGCACATGTCTGACACTTCGCCACGTATATCGCTATGTCTTTCTTCTTACCTGGCCACCAGAACAGCCTCTTCAAGTCTTTGAACATCTTTGTGCTCCCAGGGTGAATTGAGTACTTGGTAAAATGCGCCTCGTACATCAATTCTTCTTGTAATTTCCCAACGTTAGGGACACACAACCGACCATCTTTCCATAAAGGCCATCGTCAACAAAGAACTGGTCATTCGACCCATCCACAGACTCTGCCAAGCGACGTTTCAAGCTTACGTCCAACTCCAAGGCCTGTCGAATTCTGTCTACGAGGTCGTATTGAACCTCTGACCAACTCAAACATGCATTAACACTACATCCCTTGTTAACACATGAGATCTCCAAAGCCTTCAGATCACGAATGAGCCGCTCATCATACATCTGCAACCAGTTGGCCTGTGCAGGAGTTCTATGACTCAGAGCATCAGCCACAACATTCCCCTTCCCGGGAATATAATGAATCTTGTAGGTGTAGTCCCCAAGGAACTCCATCCTCCTACGTCGGCGCATGTTCAGGTCCTTCTGATCAATCAGATACTTCAGGCTCTTGTGATCTGAATAAATGTTGACCTTTACTTCATACAGGTAATGCCTCCAAAGCTTGAGAGTGAATATCACGGCCGCCAACTCCAAGTCATGGACCGGGTAGTTCCTCTCATGTACCTTTAACTGACGTGATCCATAGGCTATCACCGACCCATGCTGAAGCAGAACACAGCCTAAACCACTCCAAGAGGCGTCACTGTAAACCTCAAAGCCTTCAGAACCACAAGGCGAACATAAGACAGGTGCCGTGGTCAAGCGACACTTTAGATCTTCGAAAGCTTTTGCGCACTCCAGTGACCAAACAAAGTTTTTGTCCTTCCTTGTCAGAGTAGTGAGGGGCAACTCTATCCGCGAGAAGTTCTCCACGAAGCGCCTGTAATAGCCGGCAATCCCCAGAAAACTCCGGACTTCCGCCACGGTAGACATCACAGGCCACTCCCGTATCACAACTATCTTTGCCGGATCTACCACAATACCTTCTCCACTAACTACATGACTAAGGAATGCTATAGAGGACAACCAAAATTCATATTTTGAGTACTTGGCATATAGTTGGTTCCTTCTTAAGGTCTCAAATACCAAATGTAGATTCTTGAAATGGTCATCCTCGCACTGCGAGTACACCAGTATATCGTCAATAAGAACTATCACGAACTGGTCCAAGTATTCTCTGAATGTCCTGCTCATCAAATCCATAAACACGGATGGCACATTCGCCAGCCCAAATGACATGACGGTGAACTCATAATGCCCATAACGTGTGCTGAAAGCCGTCTTGGGAATGTCACTTTCCCTAATTCTCAGCTGATAGTACCCGGATGTCAAATCTAGTTTTGAGTACACAGTCGACCCGACCAGCTGGTCGAGCAGATCATCAATCCTTGGGATTGGGTACTTATTATTTTCTGTTAGCTTATTCAACTCCCGGTAATCAAAACATAGTCGTAAGCTTCCGTCGTTCTTCTTAACAAAGAGAACCGGCGCGCTCCAAGGCGATAAACTTGGACGCACATAATCTTGTTCCAATAGCTCTTGAAGTTGTACCTTCAATTCCGCCATCTCCTTAGGCGCTAAACGGTACGAAGAGCGTGACACAGGTTTGGCACCTGACACTAGATCAATGGTGAAGTCGATCTCTCGCTGAGGTGGAGCTCCAGGGAGATCTTCAGGGAATACGTCGGAAAACTCCGATACAACTAGGATGCTGTCCAGACCAAGCTTGGGCTTCAAAGCCTCTACTAAAGTGAAAAACAACTCTGTACCACTACGAACTGCCTTAACCACCTGGACAGCAGACATCAAAGTCTTACTGGACCCCTTCATGCCTGAGAACATCGTCTCACGATCTGTATCCTATCCCAATATGACCACCTTACGGTTGCAATCAATGTACGCATGCTGCTCCGATAGCCAATCCATTACAAAGATCATATCGAACTCCACTATCGGCAGTAGCGATGCTTGCAAGTCATATTCGTGACTCCCAATCCCTACCTTCACACAACAAACTCTATCAGCGCGCATAAAACACCCGTTAGGCAGAAACACATCCAATTTGTCCCTTGTCATCGAAGAAGGTACTCCGATGCGTGATACAAATTCTTCAGACAAAAAGGAATGTGAAGCTCCTGTATCAAATAGTGCTCTCACCGGACAATCAAGGATCAGTACAAAGTGTAGCACAAGCATTCATAAGCTAACACACATGAGGCAACAAGTATATACAGGTAAACTGCTATTAATTAAACCATACATGTCACCACGTCAGCCTGCTTTATGGTCTCCTGAAGGCCAAGGTTGTACACTCTAGGCCGTGCTGGAGCATAGTGGGATGTGGTTGACTCCACTGCCTTTCCCTTCCCTCGTAAGTTGCTCCAGACCTCTTCTCAGACTTTGGACGTCCGCTCCAACAATCTCGGGCAAAATGTCTCGGCTTCCCACAGTTATAACATGCGCCTAGGGTTCATCCTGTAGTTGCCCCAGATGCATCAAAAGAAGGGCTGTACCCGAAGTCCTAGCCTTCTTATTCCACTTACGAAACCCAGACTTTGAGGAGGTCGACTCCTTGAACTCCGTCTTCTTCGCACTAGAGTCCTTATTCTCTTGGACTCTCTCCAGATCTTTCTCCATTGATCGGGCCGTATTGACCAGAGTTAGGAAGCCTTGCGTCATATGCCCAGAAAGTAGTAGCCCCAGGTCATCACGCAGACCCTCGTAAAACCAGTTAGTATTACTCTCCTCATCAATAAACGTAGAGCTAGCATAACGACCCAACCGCGTAAACTCATGGAGATACTCATCCACGCTACTAACTCACTACGTTATTCTCAGGATCTGATTCTCCATAGCGATTCTCTGTGCCAAGGGAAGGTATCTTGCCAAGAAAAACCTCAAGAATTCCTCCATCGAGACCTCAGTGAGTTGCCTTCCAACCAAGTGATGCAACTCCAACTCTTCCCACCACAACCTCGCCTCTCCATCCAACAGCAAGGTGGCTATGGTGGTCTTCTGTCATTCCTCCATTTCAGTGGCCGTCAAGACTCTCTTCACCCGAGAGAGTCAATCTTCGGCCTAAGATGGGGTTCCAGTCCCCCAAAACATCGGAGGATTAAAGCTCATGACATGCTTGAGCTGCTTCTCTGTTGCTCTTCTTGGTACTAAAGGCTCTACCACCACTTGTTCCACCATTCTAGGTTCTGCTGCTCGAAGCGGTACCTGATCCGCTGCAGGGGCAGGTTGCTGCACTTGCCTTCCTAACTGAGCGTTTAGCATCGCAAACACCTCCTCAGCCACAATTCTTATTGTTTCTGCTGAATGAGGGGTTGCAGGCACATCATTGGGTGCACTACTTTCCTCAGAAAGCGGGTGTTCTGACTGCCCTGCGCCACTACTGGTCACCTATAGTCATACAACACACCATTAAGTGACCAAATAGAATTGCAAAAGCAATCATAGGAACACGTAAGTTCCTCAAACATGTGTATTTTCATTTCTAAGTGGACATTCATGAGTTCTTTTTATGTTATAACGATGACGCACATACATGTGCTCACCACCCCTTAAAAAGAATTTGACCACAAATTCTCCTAAGAAAGACCGACACCATAATCTGATACCAAATTGTAACACCCCCATCCATCACATAGAATATAACAAAAAGTATGGCCGGGGCCCCACGCCATATTCCACGGACAGGTAGTGAAATTACATAAGAATACCAAATTAACAGCATAGGAACACACATCCTAACTCAAAGCATTCTAGTGGAAGATTTCAAGCACGATATAAGAACCCAAATGCAATAGCATGAATGTCCACAATAACCAAAGTAGGAATGACATCAAAAATACATAAAAGTCTCGGCCTTAGGGCCTTACAAGTATTTACTTAAACAATACATGTTTTCATACTTCGGCACGCTGATCGGCTACACATGAGCATAATAAAGTAAACATTTTGCTTTGAAGGGACAGCATAGCATCAAGGGCATCAACCCGCTACTTGCCACTAGGCTCACCTGTTCCTGCATACGAACAATCCACTGAATGGTGGTAAAATAAGGCAACGGTCAGCTAAAGCTGACCAAATTATAACGACCCCGCCCCTTAATCGGGGCGGCGGTGCTCCTTCCCTGCATTTCATTAGTATAACCAAACATGATAGTGAAAGTACAATTTAAGCACACTTCACCACAAGCGTAGGCACGCACGACCACACACCACGTGCTCTCAGGGCACATTCTCGGTGAATTCGGTCCATTCCGAGGCTTCACCACTGCCCCCAGGACGGCAAACATCATGAGCAAATAAGTCTTTCAGCCGAAGCCTGAGACACGCCCCCTATGCCATCGGTAAGTGTCACGTACATTAGCTCTCTTTAACCGAACCACATATAGCGGGTATGGTTCCACTCAAGTCGTTGCTCACATCACCATGTCAATTTAAGTCATCGGCGCGGGTCAAGCTTTCCTGATTCCCGAAGTATCGATCACACAATATTACATAACCCAGTTATGTACAAGGTTGGCTCCCAGGCCACCAAGATGGCATAAATGCGCTTCTGCCCAGTTTTCTAGGTGCACCTTAGAGTTAGTCCCCAAGACTCCCTGCTGTAATCTACCGCGTAGCATCCCGAAAAACAAATGGCACGGATTCTTCTACGGCAATACATGCATAATGAAAACATCACCGATCCAAACAAACTTGTCCGGATAGGCTTCACAAACCATGCCTATGTCCGTACTTCGATTCTGGACTCTATATGCAAGACTACGGGGATAAACCATATCTACCCGAAGGAATATCTCACGCTCACTACAGATTCGCGGGAGAGAGTTTCCTATGCAAAAGGAAGGGTACTTCACATGTCCAAGTAGAGAATCGTTACCCTAGAGGTTTGCTTTGTCCCCATGGAGGAGAAACTAGCCAGATGAAAACCACAACAACGGACTCACCTCCACAGATCTGCACTCGGCTCGCAATTTGGAGCTCCAAAGCTCCAACAATGGCGAGATTCCTCCTTCTTCTTCTCCCTTTGCTCTCCCCTCTCTCTACCTCTTTAGAAAGAGAATGGCCAAAGGAAATGAGGTTTAAACCCTCATTTCCCGTCCTTGTCCTTATTTCATCAGGGAAGATTCTGGACCGTCGGATCCCACCATGGGCGGACCCAAGCACAGACACACCCGGGCACGTGCCCGGGTATGAAAATCGTGGAAATTGCTTAGGTATTGCTCCAGCTCTCCTCGCGGACCTCAACCGGCAGTGGCTCCACAGAGGAACGAAGAGTTCTTCATGATCTGCCACTTAGGGTTCGTATGTTATTCTTCGCATTGGGCATTAGCGTGCAAAAATGGCTTAGGTATCTTGCCTCTTCTTCCCATCAGCCATCACCCGACATTCTTCTTCTTCCCATTAGACATCACTCACATCAGTGCATCACCGTGACGTCGCATCCCAACGACAACACAACAATGTGTGGGTTATATGATGATTGACAGAGCTGAATATTGCGCGGTTCTTCTTCCCCACAGTAAGATCCTCTTCTCTTTTGTTCTCTCTATTACAGGATTTTGGTGGATGACATGAATATGAACTATGCTTATAAGAAGAATTCAGTTTATGATTTTCTTTTTTTCTTCTTTTACTTCTTATTCCTCCCTCCTTTTATATTCTTTTTCTGAACTTAGTTTTCTTGAATTGATTTTTTGAGAAGATGAGGCTTTCTCAGTATGCTGGATTTCAAGTCCCTAATTTCAGATTAGGCTTTCTGGAAAATAAGCCTTCAGTTTCATTTTTTTAATTTATGGTCATTTCAGGTTTAATGAACTATTCTTTTTTGTGGCCTTACAACTTGTGGTGTGATGTTTTTTTGTGGACTTATGATTTCCGGAGAATTACTTTTTTGTGGACTTTTGTGAGCTCTTTAATGTGAGATTATATTCTCAACTCTTCTCATTATTCAGGTATGTGTGTAAATGAGTGGAGCATAAATGAGTTGGTACCTTGTTTACCCAGTTCAGTAACAATTTGGTTGAGCTCTACTTGAGTTGAATCCATATTGAACAGGAATAAGAAGTAAGCCACCAAATGAATCAACTTTTCAAATGGAGTTATAAATTGAAAATGTAGATAGGATGATCAAATTCAATACTCTTGTTTAGCAATAAGAGTATGTTCTTCATTTTTCATTGCATGTATATGTTGTTCAAATTTTCATGTTTGTTTGTGAGTTGTGATTATTCCTTTTTGTTAAAATTTATTGTGCCCAGGCTAAGCCAAAATCCTGGTTCCGCCCCTGGATCCCACCTAAATAAAACGAAAGGACTTGATTTGCCCTTAGAATGGTCTCCCTGGGTCAGTACACGGCCTGTGACACGGCCGTGTCACAGGCCGTGTCCCGCAATCACAATAAAGCGGCCAAACACAGAACAGGACACGACCCTGGACACGCCCCTGTCACAGGCCGTGTGCCCGACATGGCTCTGGACACACCTGTGTCACAGGCCGTGTGAAACTATAAGGGCTCCAAAAGTCCTTCAAAACACTTCCAACTCATCCTCAATTTTCATAGGGCTTCACTAAGGGTATTATAAACATATTGACCAATTCGTATTCGAGTTTTGGGGCATTACACTGGCGGCGACGAGGAACAAGATGCAGGTGATGGGGCAAAAAGCATTGAAAACGTAGTTCTTCCAAACAATTTTGCAGATTCTGCCACCACACTGCGAAACAACTGATTATTTCACCACTGCTTCTCCAGTCGCCCCCACCGCACCAAACAGAGCCTAACTCTTTTAATTTTGCTCTCAGTCACCATTTCACTCTCAAACCAAATGTAAAATAATGAACAAAATATAAAATTAGACCTGTATTTTTTGTGTTGATTAACAAAGATTATGTCTTAGTTACAACATTTTGACTGCCCAGATGGTGGGAATAGTGAGTTGCCATTTAAGAAAAGAAAATATGGAGAAAATGTTTATCCGTGACGGACTCATCGACAACGCTACATCCCACATCGCTCAACAAGGCATGGCATGCCTTGAACGAAGAATGATAGAGCTCAATGCCCCGAGAGGGGGGCACATTCATCGCTACATCCCACATCACTCTACGAGGCATGCATGCGGTGGTCATGAACGTCTGACCTTGCATAAAAAAATTCGTGCATTTTATACTCGAAACTAGTAAATTTTTTTGGTTGCGGACATAACTCATAACCTTTATCTTGCCAAACATACATTCTATGATAATGACATTTTTGACAAAACTCACCGGAGCAAATAATTAACGCCAAACGAAGTCTTAATTGGAGTATTACTTAGTAGAAAGACTAAGACCCCGTTTAACATGGTAGCGGTGACCATAAATGCATGGATTAAATCATCATTCCTTTAGGAACACCTAACAAACTTAATCCGTTTAAACATAAAAGTGGATGAAGTTTCTTAGGTGTGCGTTAACGAATGACAGTTTAATCCTCATGTTCATGAGCGCCGCCAAATGAACCCTGTATATATTAGTTAACAAACAACGACAAGAATATCTCGACGAAACAAAGGCTGCATTTGGGGTGGCTTATTTGCTCCGGTGAGGTTGGACAAAAACATTATTGTCATAGAATATATGTTTGGTATGACAAATGTTACTACCGTAAAAGAAAAAAGAAACTAGTTTGAAGCATAAAATTTTTAACATGATAATTACATTTTTTTCTCCAACGTCACCAAAGCATCGGTTCGAATTTTGGCACCATGCATCATTGAATTATACTCTTAAAATATATCAAGTTTGTCAATGTACACTAGTGGTGCACAAAAAAACCGGTCCTAACTGGTCCTGTTGGGACCGGACCGGTTAGGACCGGCTAGGGACCGGCCCCGGTTGCCCAAGATTATATCGAACTCTGTCATATCTAGAACTATGAGGTCGGCGGAGACTTGCAATTCACCAAACAAGATCGGACAATTGAGAATTCCCCTATCTGTCATATCTAGAATTAGGGACCGGTCCCGATGAGGACCGGTCCGGTCCTGGACCGGTCCCAGGAGTCCCAAGAAGTCCCCTTTTTTCATCAAAGACCGGTCCCGGGCTGGGACCGGTCCCGGACCGGGACTGGTAAAAGACCGGTCCCGGACTGAGACCGATCAAAAGACTGGTAAAAGACCGGTCATTTTAATAATTTTAGTAAGAGACCGATCATTTTTAGACATTTTAGTAAAAAACCGGACAAAAGACTTGTAAAAAAGACCGGTCCGGGACTGGTCCGGGACCGGTCCTGCGGTCCCCGCTGGTCCTCCTCCAGAGGAGGAAAACCGATCCCGGACCGGGACTGGTTTGAGCGGGACCGGTCCGGGACCGGTTGGCCAAAAGACCAGTCTTTTAAAAGACCGGTCCCGGACCGACCCGGTAGTCTTTTTGTGCAAGACTGATGTACACCCTACAAAATGGAAGGTTTTAAAAAATTATAGGTAAAAATCTTATTTAAGTCCTCATGCTTTCAATCTTTTTGAAATCTAGTTTCTCAATTTATTTTCGGCTTAATAGCACCCCTCTATTAGCTAATATCACTCCAACAGAGATTAAAATAACATATTGAAATGACTGCTAATAACGACTTTTAATATTGCACTTTATTTTTAAAACATTCCAGTCCCCCAACTATACTAATTACTAGAAATTTGTCCTCCACTCATTTTACCTTAATCGTCTTGATTAAAATACATAAAATATATTTATTTTTTTAAAAACATAGCTCCGTTTTAATCTCCTCTCAATAAAAAAAAACTTAACCTAAACCCCTCCCCTTCTCTTTTCATCGCATCAACATTTTTGACGAAAATGTGAAATTAGAAGTGTATGTTAGAATATTTAGTTATATGTCCGCGCATGTCAGGACCGACTCGGAACGACCCAACGGGTTACGTGTCACTAGAGTGTAACGACTCTACGCTGGAGATACTATATAAGGTCATTCCACACCGATGAGCCTTAGTGGACTATCTTGAGCGGAGCCATCTAACAGTGTATGCATCTGCGCTTCCCTCTCGGCGGAAGATTCCCTCAAAGTCCTGAAATCATCTCCTCTTTTTCGCGGCGAAAGCATCTCCTCCTCAACTTAAGTTGGAGGAGGAAATGCTTCCTCAGTTTTTTTTTTTTGAAAGAAGACAAAACAGAGCAGGCATGATATTTTAATAAAATTTTAATAACAGATTTTTAATAAAATTAATAAAATTCTAAGAGAAAACTAGGTTATTTATATAAAAAACATAGTTTTAATTTTTAAATTCAAGATATTTAATTTTTATAAAGTAAATCGGACTGATTTCAGGCAATTAGTATAGTTGAGGGACCGAAATCCTTAAAAAAAATTAAGGAATTGAACTCTATAATGCGCAAGAGCATGCGCGCACACACACAATACTCTGCGCAACAGTTCTCCGATCGTGACAGTACGCTGATGATGATAGACACGGGATTCCGCCCATATAAATTAATTAATGCAATTTAAAATAAACACACTATCAATTAATTAATACATCATAAAATAAGCAAACTATCAAGTAATTAATGCAACATAAAATAAATATATTATCAATTAATTAATGAAAAATTAGTTATGCACTAATTTTCAATTTTTGTTAAAATAATTCTTATTATGAAGTATATATTATCCTGCATGTCTAATCAATTTTCATAGTGTTGATGAGTTTTATGTCAACTTTTCAAAAATATTATTGACATGCTTAATGATATTCCTCCTCAAAAAAACAGCTACATGCCTAACGACAATCTACCATAGTAGATATCAGAGCTCAACTAAAATTTGCTTTGATTTTATGGGTTCCCATCGTTATTTTTATTTTGAGAAAATGAAAAATAATTACATGAATGTGCATTGTTTCTTATTTTTTTGAAATATATTATAATATATGTTAAATCATTAATTAAAACAATAACGATAATTTTAGGAGTGGGCCTGTGTAGGGCCCAGTGTGGTAGGCCATCCACGAGAGATTTTAAAATTACTATTTTTTTCAATAATAAAAAATAAGTTTGATGGGGTTCCCCTAAGCCGGTTCAACCGAACCCATCAATCTGCGTGCAACCACCGGAGGCACAATCGCCGTGCCAACCGCCATCGTCGTCATCACCAGGAACAGATATAGCGGGGGGGCCAAAGGGATACCGACCCCTCATTTTAAAAAAAGGATTGTTAAAGGCAGCCCTTATTTGGCTAGTGGCAGCTCAATTATGCTAATTAATTGCTGTTTTTTTTTCAGGTCAAGCATTTAAACCTAATGGCAGCCCTCTATTTACTATTCTCTCTCATTCCCCTGTCTGATAATTTCTGTGTGGAACATGTCGTTGATGCCCTTCACCATCGCGCTTCTCTCGACCCGAACATCCTCGACGTCCTTCCCACTTCCCCTCGCCGGATTCGCGATCTGAACTAGCACAACCATCCCGCGAAACTCGGGGTGCTGCAGCAGCAGCTTGAAAGCTAACAACTTCAAACTGATCCCCATGAATATATTCATGTCATCCACTCCCAGCAGCTGCCGACATAGATGAACTGTTAGAAATTTGATAAATATATTCATGTCATCCACTCCCAGCAGCTGCCGAAATAGATGAACTGTTAGAAATTTGATATATATATATATATATATATATATATATATATATATATATATATATATATATATATATATATATATATATATATATAACATTTCTTTATGAAATGATTTCATTGGAGCATTTAGGTGTTTGATGTTTGGGTTCCATACTTTAAGGGAAAAGCTCTAAAACCAAATGGAGGGAATCCAAAATTTTGGAGGGAACCTCTCTTTCTCTAAGTATGAAATCATATAGTCCCACATTGCCTACCTCCATTTATATGGGAGTGTTTATAAATAAAGTTGCTCTCTTTTATATGTTCAAAAGAACATAAGGAGAGTCTTTGCACCACACACGCGCGCACGTACCGCACCGGATTCGGATTTGGGATTTGAGGAATAATTGAATTGAATTGTTAATTTTGCTCCAAATAGTTTTGTCTCGGCAGCTCTATCATCGAGTGTTTGTTCGTCGACCGCTTTCCTTTTCGTCGACCGTTGCTCGTCGAACGGTCTGTTCGTCGACCGCTTTCGCCAGCGCTTTTCGTCGACCGCCTTTCGTCGACCGCTGTTCGTCGACCGACCCTTTTCGTCGACCGCTTTCGCCAGCGCTTTTTCGTCGACCGCTTTCGCCAGCGCTTTTTCGTCGACCGCTTTCGCCAGCGCTTTTCGTCGACCGCCTTTTGTCGACCGCTGTTCGTCGACCGGCCCTTTTCGTCGACCGCTTTCGCCAGCGCTTTTCGTCGACCGCTGATCGTCGACCGGCCCTTTTCGTCGACCGCTTTCGCTAGCGGTTTCGTCGACCGCTGTTCGTCGACCGGCCCTTTTCGTCGACCGCTTTCGCTAGTGGTTTCGTCGACCACCTTGCTTTTTCGTCGACCGCTGTTCGGGGAACGACTTTTTTCGAGCTTTAATTTCGCTGACGTTTCCAACGTTCTTTTCTTTTCTTACCATTCATAACCGTCAAAATTTATGACGAATTTATTTTCTTCCATTTACCGAGATTTCAAATAACGCCTCTTCAGGAATCGTTTCAAGGCGATATACTTTTCTTTCTACGCTTCTGAAAGAAGCATAACAACTGTCTTTTTTTTTTCATCTGCTTCATATTTGCTTCATCAAGTGGTGGTTCGGGTGCTCTGTGCTTCTTCGGTGTCCGCGCACATCGGAGTTTCAGGATCTAGTCGGGTGTTGTACCATGGAGGAGTGAGCATCGGTTGAAAGCCCTGCCGGAGGGTGGTGCAACTTCTTTAGGGCAGTGATCACACGTCTTACCCAGGCTCGATTCTAAACCTATAAATTTTGTTTTCTCCTTCACTGTTTTGGATCAGTTTTAAAAGATCAAAATTTTCTAGATCTACATTTTATCGTTGTTATATCTTGTTTTTCAAAATATAAATAAATAAAAAAAATATACATTATTCTGGAATAAATAAGAAAATTATTCCATCATGAACTCCATGCCACCGCCACGGTCACCGATGGTGTCCTTGAGTTGGAGGAGAAGGGAGTCCTCGTCCCACGAGAAGGTCCAGCCGATGCCGCCGGAGTGGCGGTGGGCGTGGATTGGGAGGTGGTTGCCGACTATAATGGTACAGATGGAGGGGCCGGATGAGGATGAAGAGGAGCCTTCGTCGGTGTCGGAAGAAGATGAGTCCAAGTCGGGGACAATGCCGGAGGCGGTGACCATGCGGGGAATCGGGCGGTGGAGCCTTCCTAAGCAGGACGTCTCGTCGGAGACGAGCTCCAGGAGGTTAGAGTTTGATCTGGACACCATTTTTATCAACATAGATGCGAAAAATTGGACTTGACTTAGAAATCGAACTTCGGAATGGGCAGATAGCTAGGGTTTGGTGTTGGATTAGGAAAGCTGAAACAAAACACCGAAAAACTCAAAAAATATTTGGAAAACCGGATGAAACTGAGCTCAGTCGATCGGTGGGAAGGAGAATGATGACACAACAGATTAGAAAAGGCGCAGAGATGAGATCGATTCCAACGAATCATGCTTTGACGCTAAGTTATCAAAGGCGCAAGGCGCACTGAGGCGCAAAGGGCCCATGGAGCCTAGGCGCAAAGCGCATGCGCGCGCCCAAGGCACGTGAGGCGCAAAATGGGGGGAAAAGAAAATTGAGCGAATTGGGCGCCCAATTCGCTCAATTTCAGCGAATTGGGCGCCCAATTCACTGAAATTCAGCCAGTTGGGCGCCCAATTCACTGAAATTCAGCCAGTTGGGCGCCCAATTCGCTCAATTTCAGCGAATTGGACGTCCAATTCACTGAATTTCAGCGAATTGGGCGCCCAAGTGCGCCTAGGAGGTGCCTCGGGTGCGTCTAAGATCATGTTTTTGCCCATATCAAAAAAAAATTAAAAAATACCTTGAAAGGCTCGGGCGCGCCTTTGGCGCGCCTGGGAGCCTGTAAGGCGCGAGCCAAGGCGCGCCTGCTTGGGCGTGCCTGGGGCGCATCGCCCGCCTCAGCTGTGCTGAGACGTCCGACGCCTCAGGCGCGGCTAGGCGCGCGCCTTGACAACTACGCTTTGACGGATGTACAACCCCGTGTCCGGCGAGCAAGGTCACCAGGGACCAGGCGAATCGGGCTGAGGACAATAGGCGAGCTCGGCAGTAAAGGGGGGAGCCCGAGCTCGGCATCCGTCGACCAGGGATCGACGATCGGCGACCCCGAGCTCGGCATTCGCCGAGCGACACGCAGCTCGCGTCCTCGCAGTGGAGCTCGGCAACAGTGGGCGAGCAGAACTTGCCGAGGTGGCCAAAGCTCCCAAGCTCGCCCGGATGTATGAGGTATTTTTTACTGCTCTGCCCCCGCTGGTCTGCCCATAGCCCTTCAAAACAGCGGAGTTTGGCTGTTGGCAGACCCAACCAAGGGTTTTCTGGTAATTTCAGGTCAGTTCTTTTGGTTATTGGCAGTCCGGATTTCAAAAGCTATAAATAGGACCCAAGGGGTACCCCAGAAAGCAGGTTCTTCCCCGTGCTCTTCTCCCCAAAATCTTCAAGTGCTTTCTGAGGGTACCTTAGCTCGGCTTCAGGCTAAGGAGGGGAAGCGCTCTGAGATCTTCCGGGTTTGTGGTGGGACCTCCCTGCCGAGCCCTTGGGTCTGTTTCTCCTTGCTTTGTTGTTTTTCTTGCAGGAGCGAAGTAGGCGCGAGACCACCCCTTTCCCCAAGGACGAGCTCCACAGGAAGCCGGGTTCCGGTTTCAACATTTTGGTGTGGCGAGCGTGGACAGTGGTCAGTGCAGAAAAGCCCCCGCGAGCTCAATGACGGGACAAGGATCCGACAGGCCGAGCTCGCCGCCCCCCCCCCCCCCCCCCCCCGCCTCTCGCAACGGTGGGAATGTTTGAAGACTTCAGAAACGAGGTGCTGACTCTGGTCAAGTTCGCACTCGGCACGCTGGCCGAGTGCTCGACTCCGGCAATCCAGATCGCGGTTGCCCCCTCCTTGGGCGAGGACGCTCCCGGCAGGCGAGCTGGGAAGGAAGTGGCCGAGGAAGGCCGAGGGTGCGAGCTCCCCGGGCGCGAGCTCTTCCCCGGCTCGGCAGGCCGAGGTCGCTTCGGCGAGCTGGGCTCGCGAGACTTGCCAGCTTGCCCAGTGGGGTGAGAGAGCCCATTCAGTGAGCTGGTCTCTTCAGCTCCAGTTCCAGATGGGTTCAGGGAGCCCGAGATGTCCTATTACACTGGGAAGGGAGACTCGGTCCAGCATGTCCAATGATTCGAGGACGTGGTCTCCATCCGTCAGATGTCGGACGGATTCAAGTGCCAGCTCTTCGCCATCACCCTTCGGGAAAAGGCGACAGAGTGGTTCCACCAGCTACCGGTCAGCTCCATCTACTTCTTCGAGGACCTGCGTCGAGGATTCATGCTGAGATTCACCACCTCGAGGAAGAGAAAGAAGGAGTCTGAGTCTTTGTTTCACATTAAGCAGGGGGTGAACGAGACATTGGGGAGCTACGTGGACCGATTTCAGGAGGAGGTTACTCAGGTCCAGGAGATGCCGGGCCACAGTCTGATGATGGCCTTTACCCTGGGCCTGCAGCAGGGTTTTTTCCGAATGGAGCTGAAAAGAGTTCCTCCCCTCTCCTATGAGGAGTTGATGGAGAGGGCGGCGAGAGAGGTCGACGGGGAGGCGTCGAACCCGGAGTTTGCAAGGAAGTTGGCCAGGTGGGCCACAGAGGAAGAGAGGGAGTCAAAGGGAGGAAGAGGACAGGAGGAGAGAAGAGGGGAGCCCAGGCAGAGGGAGCAGAGGCAGCTCCAAGGGCCACAGCAGCCGGGGTGGGGGCGTTAGGAGCCCGACCGTCGGCTGGGCTGGAGGCCTGAGTGGCAGGGGCAGGGGCCACGGAGGGGGAACTTCAGAAGGGGTCACTTTCAGGGGAGGCAAGACCAATTCCACCCCCCGGGCTGGAGGCAGGGCCAGAGGCCCCGGCTCCCCGATCAAGAAGAGGCCATGGCCATAGCCTTGGGGGCCAGGAGAGGAGTGTGGAGGAGGAGGAGAAGAGAGGTCAGGGTGGAGCTGCCCTATTGCGACTTCCATCAGGAAGAGGGGCATGCAACGGCCACCTGTCCGGAGTTCCTCGAGATGAGGGGGAATAGGGAGCAGCAGCAGCAAGGGAGACAGGAAGGATTGAGGAGGTCCTGCCTCGGGCGGAGGAGGATCGTTGCGAAAACCGGGTGGACGTGGGGACCCGAGGGGGGATCGGGGTGATCCACGGGGGAGTAGGGATCGAGGCCTCCCGCAAGGTCAGTCTCCACACCATGTATTGGCGGAGCGTCGCATCTACATCCCAAACCCCGCCACCGGAGGAGAGGATCACCTTCTCCAGGAGTGATATGCCAGACCACGAGGATTCGTTCTGCGATGCGCTGGTCATCAAGGCGGCCGTCGAGAACTTCACCGTCTCTCGGATCCTCGTGGACAACGGGAGTTCCGTCAACGTCGTCTTCAAAAAGGCGTTCGACGCGATGAGGGTGGAGGCGAAGAGGGTGCTGGCCTCAGATGGCCCCTTGTTCGGGTTTTCAGGAGAGAGGAAGGAAGTAGAAGGAGGAGTTGGACTCCATGTCACCTTGGGGGGGGGGGGGGCAGTCCCGAAACTGCAAGTTCGTCATTGTGGACGCCCCCAGCAGCTACATCGCCATCTTCGGGAGGCCCCTGATCAGCGTCATCCGCTGCGTCCCCTCATCTTTCCATCAGTGCTTGAAGTTCAACGCTGAGGGGGTCCAAGTCAGGGTCAGGGGGGACCCAAAGGTGGCGCGGGAGTGTTATGTCACTGCGGTAAACACCATCTCCTGGCAGGAGGGAGCCGATGAGATGGGGCGGAGGATGGAGGAGGTCGAGCAGGAAGCAGGAGGGGAGGAGCTGGGAGTGAAGGACTGCGCAGAAGAGGCGGCAGGAGGAGATCTGGAGGAGGTGGCCGAAGTGAGGGCCGTGAGAGGAGAGATGGAGGTAGAGGTCCTCGTACCGGAGGAAGGGGATGCCGAGGGATGGGGGGAGCAATCTAGGCTGCAGGCAGCAGAGGAAGTGGTGGAGCTGGAGGTGCTCACCCGAGGGGAAGGATGGAAAAGATCCGCGTCAGCGGGGGGCTGACCTCGGAGGACCAAGGCAGGATGCTGGAGTGCATCCAGAAAAACGTGGACATCTTCGCCTGGAACGCCGCGGAGATGCCGGGGGTTGACGCGGATGTGGCCTGCCACCGCCTCAACCTGGACCCGGGAACACGCCCCGTTCAGCAGAAGAAGAGGTCCACTGCGGACAAGCTGGCAGAGCCCATCAGGGAGGAGGTGGCAAAACTCCTCAAGGCCGGCTTCGTATTTGAGATTCAGTACCCCGGCTGGGTCTCCAACGTGGTTATGGTTAAAAAAGGGGACGGCCGATGGAGGATGTGTATCGACTTTTCCTTACTTAATAAAGCTTGTCCTAAGGACTGTTACCCTTTGCCTCGAATCGACGCGCTGGTTGACTCAGCCGTCGGTTTTTCTGTAATGAGTTTTTTAGATGCTTTTTCAGGTTATCATTAGATCAGGATGCACCCCCCAGACGTCAAGGATGTCTCGTTCATCACAGGGGACGGATGCTACTGCTACAAGATGATGTCATTCGGGCTGAAGAATGCTGGGGCGACCTACCATAAAATGATGGATAGGGTATTCAAGGAGCAAAGGGGAAGAAACTTGGAGGTGTATGTAGACGACCTCATGATCAAAAGCCGGGATGTGGACTCCCACCTCCGGGACTTGGAGGAGACCTTCGCCACCCTACACAAATACAAGATGCGATTGAATCCTCTAAAATGTGTCTTTGGGGCCAGCAGGGGGAAGTTCTTGGGGCACCTCCTCACCCCCGCGGGGGTCGAGCCGAATCCAGATAAGGTCCGGGCAATCTTGGAATTGGGATCTCCGCGAAACGCTAAGGAGGTCCAACGGCTAACGGGGAAGCTAACAGGGCTAAGTCGTTTCCTTTCTCGGGCATGGGAGAAGTGCTCCCCCTTCTTCAAAACGTTAAGGGGTGGTCAGAGGTTCGAATGGTCCAAGGAGTGTGAGGAGGCTTTCCAGGCCCTCAAAGTGCAGTTGACACAGGCCCCGCTGCTCCAAGGGCCGAGGGAAGGGGAGGACCTGTTCTTGTATCTTGGGGTCGGGGCGGAGGCCTTGAGCTCCGTCTTGGTTCGTGAAGAAGGAAAGAGGCAACTCCCTATATATTACGTGAGCCGGGTCCTGAGGAAGGCCGAGCTCCGATATCCGATTTTGGAGAAGCTAGCCTTCGCATTAGTCATCTCGGCTCGGAGGCTGCGACCTTACTTCCAAGCACATTCCATCCGGGTGGTGACCGACCATCCCCTCCGCAGCATCTTCGAGGGGGTGGAGCATTCAGGAAGGTTAGCTAAGTGGTCAGTGGAGCTGAGCGAGTTCGACGTCTCCTTCGTTCCGCGGCTCTCAATCAAAGCTCAGGCGATGACCGACTTCCTGGCCGACTACGTGGTTGAAGTGGCGGAGGAAGAGCTCACCCGCCAGACCCCTTGGAAAGTAAGGGTAGATGGTGCCTCGGGAAGACATTCCCTAGGAGTGGGGGTGATCCTGGAGAGCCCTCAGGGGACTCATATTGAGCAAACGGTGGTGGTGCACTTTCCCATTACCAACAACCAAGCCGAGTACGAGGCCGTGATAGCGGGGCTACGTCTGGCCAGGGAGCTGGGGGTATCAGATGTGGAGGTCCTTACTGACTCCATGGTAGTGGCTTTCCAGATTAACGGGGAGTTCGAGGCAAGGGAGCCCACCCTGCGATCGTACTTGGCCAAGGTGAAGGGGGTCATTGGCACTTTTCAAACCTTCTCCATCCGACACGTACCAAGGGAAGAGAATGAACAAGCAGATCAGCTAGCGAAGCATGGTCCCCAGGTGGGGGGTACCATCACCGACCTATTCCGCCCCTCCATCGAGGAAGGAGAGCTCATGGAAATCGATCAACAAGCTTCATGGATGGATCCAGTGGTGGTTTTCCTCTCCACAGGAGAGTATCCGGAGGGGGTAGACAAGAAGAAGCTGAGGCACAAGTCAGCATATTACCTCCTCCAGGACGGGCAGCTATACAGGAAGACCCTCTCAGGGATGCTAGCCTGCTGCGTAACCGAGGGAGAAGCGCAAAGGATCTTGGAGGAGGTCCACTCCGGGGAATGTGAGAGTCACTCCGGGAGTCGGACCCTGGAGGGGAGGATAGTCAGGCAAGGGTATTTCTGGCCCACCCTGGGCCGAGACGCTGCTGAGTTCGCAAGAAGATGTCATAAGTGCCAGCTATTTGCCCCTCTCCAGCTACAACCGGCCCAGCGACTCAGAAGTATCACAGCCCCATGGCCCTTCGCAATTTGGGGAATGGATTTGGTTGGGCCGTTCCCCCAAGCCAGCGGCCAGAGAAGGTTCCTCCTAGTGATGATCGACTACTTCTCGAAGTGGATGGAGGTGAAGGCGTTGGCCAAGGTGACCTCCCAGGTGATCAGGAATTTTGTTTGGGGGGAGATCATCTGTCGCCATGGGCTGCCGCAGGCCATCGTCACGGACAACGGGCCCCAGTTCGCCAGTGCCGAGTTCACCAGCTTCTGCGAACAGCTTGGGATCGATCTCAGGTTCGCCTCGGTCCATCACCCCAGGAGTAACGGGCAGGTGGAGGCCGCAAACAAGATCATCGTCAACCTCCTCAAAAAGAAGGTGGAGAACCTAAAAGGGAGCTGGGTGGAGCAGCTTCCTGCGGTTCTTTGGGCCCTAAGGACCACCCCCAACACAGCTACGGGAGAGACCCCCTTCAAACTCTCCCACAGGTGCGAGGCAGTGCTCCCCATAGAATTCGAAGTCCAAACACCGCGAGTCGTGGCAGCGAAAGAAGGCCGTGAGGAATGGCAAGCAGAGAATGAGGAGGAACTGAGGCTTTCCCTTGACATGGTGGAAGAGGTAAGAGACCTTTCCGCTATCCGACAGGAGGAGGTGAAAAAAAGAATGGCCAAGTACTTTGACAAACATGTCAGGGTCAAGCAGTTCGTGGAGGGGGACTTGGTGCTGAAGAAAGTAGACGCGACAGGGAGGTCAACATCCGTAGGGAAGCTCAATCTCAGCTGGGAGGGACCACTCATTGTAAAGGTAGCCTTGGGGTCAGGGGGCTATCGACTCCAAAATGTAGAGGGCGAGACCCTGAGTCTCACCTGGAGTGGTGACGACCTCAAACGATTTTTCCCCTGAAACATGTAAGCAACACTTTGATTATAATAAATTCCTTCAACTCTCTGATATTATCGTAACTAGCATGCATGGTGGAATATGATGTATTGTGGACCCCGAGCAGATCCCGCTGTCAGGCTCTCACCTAGCTGGCAGGGCTGGAAGTCACTCGGTGTCATCCTTAGCCTCGAGCAGATCCCGCTGTCAGGCTCTCACCTAGCTGACAGGGATGGAAGTCACTCGATGGTGTTAGTTGTGGACCCCGAGCAGATCCCGCTGTCAGGCTCTCACCTAGCTGGCTGGGCTGAAAGTCACTCGGTGTCATCCTTAGCCTCGAGCAGATCCCGTTGTCAGGCTCTCACCTAGCTGACAGGGCTGGAAGTCACTCGATGGTGTTAGTTGTGGACCCCGAGCAGATCTCGCTGTCAGGCTCTCACCTAGCTGGCAGGGCTGGAAGTCACTCGGTGTCATCCTTAGCCTCGAGCAGATCCCGCTGTCAGGCTCTCACCTAGCTGACAGGGCTGGAAGTCACTCGATGGTGTTAGTTGTGGACCCCGAGCAGATCCCGCTGTCAGGCTCTCACCTAGCTGGCAGGGCTGGAAGTCACTCGGTGTCATCCTTAGCCTCGAGCAGATCCCGCTGTCAGGCTCTCACCTAGCTGACAGGGCTGGAAGTCACTCGATGGTGTTAGTTGTGGACCCCGAGCAGATCCCGCTGTCAGGCTCTCACCTAGCTGGCAGGGCTGGAAGTCACTCGGTGTCATCCTTAGCCTCGAGCAGATCCCGCTGTCAGGCTCTCACCTAGCTGACAGGGTTGGAAGTCACTCGATGGTGTTAGTTGTGGACCCCAAGCAGATCCCGCTGTCAGGCTCTCACCTAGCTGACAGGGCTGGAAGTCACTCGATGGTGTTAGTTGTGGACCCCGAGCAGATCCCGCTGTCAGGATCTCACTTAGCTGGCAGGGCTGGAAGTCACTCGGTGTCATCCTTAGCCTCGAGCAGATCCCGCTGTCAGGCTCTCACCTAGCTGACAGGGCTGGAAGTCACTCGATGGTGTCGGCCTTAAAGTCGTCTGATACGGGTCAAAGTCTCAGTGCCAGGGAGCAAAGGGGAAAGGGTTCTGTTAGGGCGAGCTCGGGCTCGACAAGCCCAGCTCGGCAAGGTCAAGAAGGCAAGTCAGGCCGGAGGACTCGGCATGAGCGAGTGTACACTCGTCACTCCCGGCTCAGCATCAGCGAGTGGGATGCGAGTCCAGGGCTCGCCAAAGGAAAGCAAGCAGTACCGGGGGCACCTCGCCCCCTTTGACCATTAGACTTGGGAAAATTTTCTCCTATTTTCGGGCTCAACCTGGATGGCTCGCATGCGGGTTATGGTAGCGTGGCGAGGGCGGAGAGCAACTCGCCCCCGAATCGTTTGGGGGTCGGCGAACACTCAAAACGAGTCCACTCGCAGGCGCGCTCTCATAACCGCTCTCCTCGCGGAACCCGTCTCGGCGAAGTCGCGGGGAAAAGCACTCGCATAAACTCAGAGCACAACAAGCATAGTGAAGAAAAGAAAGGAAAACCAGTATGATCAAAGAACTCTCATTACATGTAAAAAGTAGTTACATGGGGGGGGGGGGGGGGGGGGGCTCGCCTCGGCGAGTGAACAAAGAAAAGGAAAAAGAAGAAAACAAAAGCACTGGCTGCACTCAGGCCTCATCCCCTCCGCCGGACTGATCCCCGCCGTCACCCGAAGGATCCTGGAAGCTCTTCCCAAACATAGCGTCCAGGCTGTCCTCCTTCTCGCTGGGCGGCGTCGCCGGAAACAAGCTCGGCATCAGGTCCCGAGCCGAGATCCCCTCGCACCCCTCCACCAGCACCGCAGAATCTTTCATCATCTGGAGGGTGCACTCGGCGGCTTGGATGGAGTTGATCCGCAATCTCTCGACGAGGTCGGCCTCGCCAAAGATTCACGGACTCTTGTAGGGGAGAGTGGGATCGATGTTGTGAGGCGGGCAGAAGATCTCGGCCTGGCGGCGCACCTCGCCAAGGAGGTGCTGATTCTCCCCCTTCAGCTTTGTGTTCGCGCCCTCCAGCTCGGCAAGGCGTGCATGCAGCCGGCCGATCTCCTCCCCTTGCTCAGCGTTGCGAGCCCGGAGTTCCCCTGCAGCGTCGGCATCCGCGGCCAGTAGTGCGCGCAGCTGGCTGACCTCCTCCCCCAACTCAGTGTTGCGAGCCTGAAGCTCGCCCGCCGCCTTGGCATCCTGGAGAAGAGTCCATTTAGCGGCAACACAAAATTTTCTAAGTAAAAGAGGGGAGCAGCGCTTGGCACTTACCAACCCGCCGGCGGTTTGGGCGAGTAGACCCTCCGCGATGCCGAGCCGCCTCGCCTGATCAGTGACCTTGTCCTTGGCGAGGTCGCGAGCCTGCTCAGCTTTTTCGAGTTGGTGGCTGAGGGCAAAGCTGCGGCATGCCAACATGTGATGCAGCTCCAGGGTCCGCAGGTGGGACTGCATGCCCTCATGGCCGAGCTGCCGAAGGGTCATCTTCTTGTAGGCCTCGACATCCTCCCGGCCGTATAGGCCAAAGCCGAGGGCGTAGGCGTGACCAGTGGCGGGCTCGCGGTCGTGCCAGGAGGGATGAAGAGTGGAGACGGAGACTCGATGAGCGAGCTCGTCCCACTGCAGCATGGGCTCGCCCGCCGAATCCTTCCAGCGCGCGCCGAAGTTGAAGAGGGGGTGCTGCTTCGGCGGCGCGCGCTCGCGGGCAGTCCTCTTCGCCACTGGAGGAGGAGAGATCGCCGCCGTGGAAGAAGGGCCCTCGCCGCCTTTCCGGCCCTTGCTGGTTGTCTCCTTCAGCGGGCTCTCCGGCGACGCGTCAGGAGGGGTCGCCGACGAACTAATGTACTTGGGGCTGGGCTGATGTTGTTGTTGTTGTTGCCCCCGCGGGGCCAGCAGGGCTCTCCGCATCTTTTTCATCGGACGGTGGTCGGATGGAGGGTTCGACCCCGCGTCCTCAGATCGCCTCTTGCTGGAAGAGGGCCGCGAGAGGGCTGCCTCATCTCGGCAGGCCGCCGCCGCCGCCCTCTCGCGAGCAAGAGGGTCAGTACCGAGCCCCGGGTCCGCGAACGGCGGGTTCGCGGGGATTATTCGCTCCCCTGCAGGAAAACACTTGGAAAGGTTAGGAATTCAGATATGATGATGTGCCGAGTTTGGTGAGTAGGCGAGCTCGACAAGATGAGGAGAGTATACCTTCGCCGGGCAGAACCGGGGGGAGCGCGTCGAGGCCCCTCCGCAGGAAGGCGACCTCGAAATCTTTGTGGATGAAGAATTTGTGGAGCTCGGCGTCGTTGCCGGACACGGCCGGCGGGCGGTACACCTCCTTGCCTTTTTGTTGCGGCGAGTAGGGGATGTTGCCGAGATCGCCCTTGACGAAGGCGATCTTGGTCATCCAGGTATGGTGCTTGTTCGCGATCTCGCGAACTTTGATCAAGGAGCCGCCGAAGTAGGCGACCCCGTCCGTCGTCGCCTTGTAGGAGAAGAGCTTCCTGAACAACGTCAGGTTGAACTCGATCCTCTCCCGCCGGAGGTAGCTCGCGAACGCCACCATCATTGCGATGGCGTTGGAGTTCAGCTGCGCGGGGACGGCCCCGTAGTACTTCAGGATCTGCCGGATCTCCGGCCACAAGGGAAGTCACAGCCCCACCTCGAAGTGCGAGATGGGGAAGGCGAGCTCGTTCTCGTAGAATGTGTTGATGGCCTCGCCCGGCCCCGGCCTGCGTGCCTCAAAGCCCGGCGGCACGTACGCGGCCTTGAATTCCACGAGCTCCTCCTCGCTGGTGTGGCCGTCGAAGAAACAATAGTCTGCGAAGTGTTGCGCGCACTTGGAGCGGCCGTCGGCATCCGGGTTGGTCTTGCCCATGATCGCAGAGGAAAAGCACGACGCGCGCAGGGAAAGAAGAAAGCAAAAGAAAGCAAAGCAATAAAGGCAGTACGGGGGTAGGTGAGGGGGGGGGGCTATTTATAGGAAAAGGAATCTGGGGCGGGACGTCAAATAAACCCAGCTCGCCGCCCCAGCTCGCCGCCCCAGCTCGCCACCCCAGCTCGCCGACTTCCGACACATCCCAACCAAGGCTAAGTCAAACATTGCAGCTTTTTATTTAAGTAACGTAATTAAGAATGCTCTGAGAATTATTCATCACAGAAGTAAAAAGTTCAGAATTGAAAGCGGGGCGCGCGAGCAGGGAGGGCATCGGGATGCGAGTGCCGGTCGGCTCGGCAAAGGAGCCGCTGATTTACCTACCCCAGCCTCGCGACCCCCGCCCCCCAGGCTGCCGCGCGCGGAGCAGCTCGCGAATCCTTCCGGAGTTTCTCTGCGCAACCGAGAGGCCGTCGTCTATCTCGTCCAGGAGCCGGGAGGGGGACATCAACTCGCCAGCTTGGCCGCGGCGCACCTCGTTGGCGAGACGCGCGTAGTCGCGCTGCAGCGTCTCATTGACCCCCTGCACCTCGCGCAGCCCACACACCAGCTTTTTGAGGAGCTTGACCTCCCTCCTTGTCAACTCGCCTTGATCCACCTCAGGACCCAGGTAAGAGTCCAGCGAGCTCGGGGAAGGGAGGGGAGAATAGTGGGCTGCCCGCGAGGATTCCTCGGCAGCCGATTGACTGGGAAGAGCTGTGAAGACAGGTATTAGCAGGACCAAAAACTCATGAAGCAAGGAGTCAAGCGAGGTTGACCTGAAGAGCTCGGCGGTTCAAAAGAGATGCGGGGGGGGGGGGGGGGGGGGGGGATGAACCTCAGATCCTTCCCGCGACCAGGGTCGCGAGCCCCCGACGAGATGAGCTCGAATCCCGGGGTAGGGATGGTCCCAGGCCCTCCCCTACGGCCGCATCAATTTGGCGAGGAGGGGGGGGGGAGCCCGCTGGCGAATTTGGCCTCTGCGAGCTCACAGGCAGGATCCCAAAGAGAAGCGGTGGATCCCGGGGATGGCTGTCCGGCGCCGAGAATCGCGAGGTGGCGAGCGTGGTCTCGCCTCGCGGCGTGGGGACTCGCGGCACGACGCCCTCGCCATCTGGTTGACCGTCCAGGTCGTCGCCAACCACGACAACCTCTCTGTCCTTCTCAAGGATGGTTCGGGTGGAAGAGCCGGTCTCGCGAGCCAGGGTGGCCCTCGGGTCGTTGAAAATGGGCTCGGCCGCTTCAGGGAATGGCTTTGACTTCTTGGAACTGGGCTCGGCAGGATCGGTTTGGAGAACTTTCGCGGGGACCACCGTCAGGGCGGCGACGCGAGCCGCGGAGGCCTGGCGGGCTCGATCTATGCGCTCTTGGATCTCCTTGGGAAGAGGCAGCTTGGTAAGGCAGCAGCAGGAATGACAAGAGCCAAGCAGCTGGGCAGGTGCACATATATATAGCCGCAGGTGGCCCCACCAGAAGATTCCCTCCAACTCGCCAACCAGTGCTCGCCGCACACTTGGGGTTGGATGTTTCTTTCCGAGCTTGTGCCAACCTCAAAAAGAGCGGGGATTGTGTACAACCCCGTGTCCGGCGAGCAAGGTCACCAGGGACCAGGCGAATCGGGCTGAGGACAATAGACGAGCTCGGCAGTAAAGGGGGCGAGCCCGAGCTCGGCATCCGTCGACCAGGGATCGACGATCGGTGACCCCGAGCTCGGCATTCGCCGAGCGACACGCAGCTCGCGTCCTCGCAGTGGAGCTCGACAACAGTGGGCGAACAGAACTTGCTGAGTTGGCCAAAGCTCCCAAGCTCGCCCGGATGTATGGGGTATTTTTTACTGCTCTGCCCCCGCTGGTCTGCCCCTAGCCCTTCAAAACAGCGGAGTTTGGCTGTTGGCAGACCCAACCAAGGGTTTTCTGGTAATTTCAGGTCAGTTCTTTTGGTTATTGGCAGTCCGGATTTCAAAAGTATAAATAGGACCCAAGGGGTACCCCAGAAAGCAGGTTCTTCCCTGTGCTCTTCTCCCCAAAATCTTCAAGTGCTTTCTGAGGGTACCTTAGCTCGGCTTCAGGCTAAGGAGGGGAAGCGCTCTGAGATCTTCCGGGTTTGTGGTGGGACCTCCCTGCCGAGCCCTTGGGTCTGTTTCTCCTTGCTTTGTTGTTTTTCTTGCAGGAACGAAGTAGGCGCGAGACCACCCCTTTCCCCAAGGGCGAGCTCCACAGGAAGCCGGGTTCCGGTTTCAACAACAGCGACGAAGGAAATAGCTTTATTATTAGCTTTCAAGATCAACAAAAGAGAAGAAGATGAAAGCAAACCTTCCGATTTCCGACAGCTTTCTCCGTCGCCAAATAAGGGTTGTCATTAACAAGTTGGTCTACATGTGTAAAAATTTGGTTTGCCATTATCAATGAGTTTCCACTAGCCAAATAAGGACTGCCTTTATCAATCCCCTTATTGTTATTAGAAGTTCAGAATTCGGTTTTTCATTAAAAGAGATTGATATTGGCAGACCCAAACCATCAGTTGTGCACCCCCATTATCCTCAGGCGTGCCTCACATGACTCCGTCGAATCACATTTTCACGATTTTGTCGCGTGATTGCGTGAAAACTTAAATACTGCCTTGCGTCCCTCCCGAATCCCGGTGAGGAGAAAATTGGGCATCTCCGATCCTCCGAATGGCGGATCTCCCGACTCCCAGTGTCCAGTGATCACTTGAAACATAAAACCACATGTGTTGCTGGCCTTCTCAGGTCTCCCGTCTCCGCCTGGACCGCCTCTACGGACCTTCGGTCGGACCGGCTCCGGCTTCGCCGCCCCGACATTGCAGGATCCTGGATCTTCCATTCTTCCCGTTCCGCTATTCGAGTGGTATCATTTCAACTTTCCACCTCCATCTCTATGAAACCCGATTTTGCTGAATCTGTTGAAGTGTTGAACAATTGAACTGAAGTTGTGTTTAGGCATTTATCAAATCATTTTCATTTTTTATGTATTTCTGTTCTCATTTTTTCTGATTTCGATTTTTCAGTTTTGAGGTTTTATGTTCTCAGTTTTTCTCCAGATAATGAAATCTGTATGAAATCTGTAATGAAATCTATGGAATAACTAAGGCTCTATTTGTTTGAGCATTTTGCTCCTCTGTTTTGGGCAAATGCCGCCGGAAGGAAGGTAAATAAATGAATTTCTGACAGCGTTTGCTCTGTTTTCACCCGCCCGTCTTGAGAAATGCCCCAAAAAATTCTGTTTGGAGCAGCCACCTCCCCCTCCGATTTGAACACTCTGTTTCCACCCGCCGGATCGACCCACCACCGCTAAACTAAAAGAAGCCTAAGATTAAAGTTCCCATTTTCATGGGATAATTAAAGTTTATTCTCAGATTGAGATTAACATTGTCATTTTCATATGATGTACAGATTTCATATAACGGTGAAGTTTAGCAATTAGCAGGCCGAAGAAAGAAGAAGATTAACTTTCTTCTCCAGCTACATATTGTGATTTAAGTATTAATATCTTCATTTATCTTAATTTATGTCCATGTATTTTTAATTTTTAGGAGTGTTTTGAGGTATTAATCAAGTAGTGGCTAAGCAAAGCATGCAATCTCTGTGATGGATATTTGTAGGATTGCTCCGTATTATTGACCGGTAGAGAGTCAAGCGGAGCAAATAGAGTGTGTCGACACAACTTGTGTGGAATGTGTCAACATAGCTCTTCAACATGTCTCGACACAACTTGTGTGGAATGTGTCGACACAAGTCCTGTGTGTCGAAACAGTTGTCTTCAGTCTTGACACAGTTTGAAAAGAGTGTGTCGACACTAGTCCTGAGTGTCGACATAGTTGTCTTTAGTCTCGACACAGCTTGATTAGAGCGTGTCGACACTAGTCATGAGTGTCGACATAGTTGTCTTCAATCTCGACACAGTGTGAATAAAGTGTGTCGACACTAGTCCTGAGTGTCGACACAGTTGTTTTAGTCTCGACACAGTGTGTCGACACAGTGTGTCCACACAGTGTGTCGACACAATTGTCCTTAGTGTCGAGACAGCTTTTCTTTGTCACGACACAACTTGTTCAGTGTGTGTCGACACTAGTCCTGAGTGTCTCGACACTTTGTACTTAGCTTTATTTACCTGCACACATGAACTTAACATCCATCAAATACAACAATGTGTATATCATTTAGCTAAGAAGACTTCTTCAAAACAAGTACATTGAGACCAATGTCCGCCACAATAACGACTTAATAACGACTTCAAGGATGCTATTAACATTGCACTTTATTTTTAAAAGATTTCAGTCCCCCAATTATACTAATTACTTCAAATCCCTGCTCCACTCATTTTACCTTAACATCTTGATTAAAATACATAAAAATTTGTTTTTTTAAATAGCTCTCATTTAATCTCCTCTCTATAAAAAAACTTAACCTAAACCATGCCCCTTCTCTTTTCATCGCATCAACATTTTTGACAAAAATGCGAAATCAAAAGTGAATGCATCTGTGCTTCCCTCTTGGCGAAATCATCTCCTCTTCTTCGGCTAAAGCATCTCCTCGGTGTAAGCATCTCCTCCTTAGCGTAAGTTGGAAGAGGAAAAGCTTCCTTAGTTTTTTTTGGCATTTATATTGGCAGCCCAGCTTTGGCTAATGGTAGCCCGGCAAAATAATAAAAAACCAACATAATATAACCGCTAATAGCAGCCCAAAACGCGAAATACGTGTTTTTTGAAAATAGGTATGTTATATGACATTTTTTGAAAAAGTGTTCAACATGAAAGTTGTAGATCTACAACTTTTATGTTGAACACTTTTTCTAAAAATGTCATAGCAGACCTATTTTCAAAAGACGCAGAATCTGGTCGGAATTATGCGAGTTCCGCCTGAATTCCGCGTCTTTTGAAAATAGGTCTGATATATGACATTTTTAGAAAAAGTGTTCAACACGTGCTTTTTGGGCTGTCAATAGTCATATAAGGACTGTCAATATAAATGTCCTTTTTTTAAAGAAAAAAAAACAGCATGACATTTTGGGTTTGATCAAAGTCAATGACAGAATTTTAATAAAATTTTAAGGAAAACGAGGTTATTTATAAAAAAACATAGTTTTAACTTTTAAATTCAAGATATTTAATGAAAAAAAAGTTTTAAAAAAAGTAAATCGGACTGACTTCAGGTAATTAGTATAGTTGAGGGACTGGAATTCTTAAAAAAAATAAGTAACTGAATTCTATAAATGCGCGAGAGCGCGTAGGCACACACAACAACACTTTGAGTCAAATAATATTTTGAGTGCAACAGTATTCCAATCGTGACAGTACCGTGATGGCGAAAGACACGGGGCTCCGCCCATATAAATTAACTAATGCAATTTAAAAAACATACTATCAATTAATTAATACATCTTAAAATAGACGAACTATCAATTAATTAATTCAGCATAAAATAAATACATTATCAATTAATTAATGCAAAAATTAGTTATACACTAATTTTCAATTTTTGTTAAAATAATTCTTATTATGATGTATATATCATCGGGAATGTCAAATCAACTTTATCAACTTTCATAAAGTTGATGAGTTTAATGCCAGCTTCTAAAAAATTTCACTAACATGCCTCTACGGACCTTCGGTTGGACCGGCTCCGGCTTCGCTGCCCCGACATTGCAGGATCCTGGATCTTCCATTCTTCCTGTTCCGCTATTCGACTGGTATCGTTTCAACTTTCCATCTCCATCTCTATGAAATCCGATTTTGTTGAATCTGTTGAAGTGTTGAACAGTTGAACTGAAGTTGTGTTTAGGCATTCATCAAATCATTTTCATTTTTTATGCATTTCTGTTCTCATTTTTCTGATTTCGATTTTTCAGTTTTATGGTTTTATGTTCTCAGCTTAGTTTTGTGGTTTTATGTTCAGTTTTTCTCCAGATTTCTGTACAGATTTCATGGGATAATGAAATCTGTATCAAATCTGTAATGAAATCTATGGAATAACTAAGGCTTTATTTGTTTGGGTGTTTTGCCCTTCCGTTTTGGGCAAACGCCGCCGGAAGGAAGGTAAACAAATAAATTTCTGACGGCGTTTGCTCTGTTTCCACCCGCCCGCCTTGAGAAATGCCCCAAAAAGTTCTGTTTGGAGAAGCCACCTCCCCCCTCCGATTCGAACACTCCGTTTCCACCCGCCGGATCGACCCGCCACCGCTAAACCAAATGAAGCCTAAGATTAAAGTTCCCATTTTCATGGGATAATTAAAGTTTATTCTCAGATTGAGATTAACATTGTCATTTTCATATGATGTACAGATTTCATATAACGGTGAAGTTTAGCAATTAGCAGGCCGAAGAAAGAAGAAGATTAACTTTCTTCTCCAGCTACATATTGTGATTTAAGTATTAATATCTTCATTTATCTTCATTTATGTCCATGTATTTTTAATTTTTAGGAGTGTTTTGAGGTATTAATCAAGTAGTGGCTAAGCAAAGCATGTAATATATGTGATGGATATTTGTAGGATTGCTCCGTATTATTGACCGGTAGAGCGTCAAGCGGAGTAAATAGATATTTAACAATTTTGCTTATTATTTGACTTACATTATTTGGTTATTACATGCATTAATATAGAATTGAAAAATATTGGGATATGTAAAATCAGAAAAAGAAACTTAGTCTTATCGCATCTATGCTTTAAAAGAAATTAAAATCTTAAGAAGCTTCAACATGTAAACCTCCAGATCAAGATAGTGAACTTGCTTAGAGAAAGTTAAGTTTAAAAGATTGCTCGTAAACTAGAAGATGATGAACTAAAAACTGGATGAGGTTTAAATCAGAAACTTTCTTTGGGTCGTCCAGAGGATACTCGTTGGAGTTCACATTACAAAATATTAGTGCATATTATTTATTTATATCCTGATATGGTTGCTACACTTCTGAAGATTAGGAAGAGTAGAACAAATGATCGTGTGAAGACACATGGTGTGTTGCTTACATTAGAATCATTTGACTTTATTTTCATGATTCATGTGATGACAACGATATTTGGCTACACACATGAATTAAATCTTGTCTTGCAAGGAAAACATCAAGATATTATGAATGTTATGTCTTTTGTTAGTTTGACAAAAAACAGTTGCAAATTTTGCGAGATGATGGATGAGACACGTTGTTTAATAAAATCATTTTTTGTGGTTGATATGATATTCATATTCCTAAAATGGATGATCGGTATATTCCCCGAGAAAGATCAAACGATTTGTTGAAGATTACATATATTTGCATCATTAATGTGTGGCAATATTCTTAAAAGTTGTTGATTTACAATTACAAGAGCTAAACAACCGGTTTGATGAGGTGAGTATGAAGTTGTTTCATTGTATGACTTGTTTGAATACAATTAATTTTTTTGGTTGTTTTGACAAGCAAAATGTGCTTACACTTGAAGAGTTTTATCCTACTAACTTTGCAAGCTTGGAGTTGTTTAATTTGGATTTTCAACTTGATAAATTTAATGTAGATATGAGAAGTGATTAGAGATTTTCTAACTAGAAGGACCTTGATCATCTATCTATGAAGCTTGTTGAAACATGGAAACATGTGGCTTATCAACAAATATACAAGCTATTGAAGTTCATATTGATTCTTCCTGTGACTACCGCAAGTGTCGAAAGAGTATTCTCGGGTATGAATTATGTCAAGAACAGATTGCGTAATAGTATGGACGATCGAATATTGAATGATTGGTTAGTTACATTAATTGAAAGAGATGCATTTATGAAAATTAGCGATGATGATGAAATCAATTGTTTTCATAAAATGAAGACTCGACGTGGACAACTGCAAATTTTTTTGTGTATTTTGTATTTTGCAATTAAGACATTGGTATGTAATTTTGTATGACTATATAATAGAAAACATGTTTTCATTTTCTATATTATGTTATTTAGAAGAAAAAAATTGTGCCCCCATTATAGAATTCCTGGATCTGCCACTGGCCTACCCTTCATCGCCTCTCCGGGACCACGTCTCTGCGACCTCCCACTACCGACGATCGAAGGTATGCCCTTTTCTCTGCAGTAGGACGCGACATCGCCAAGGCCTGCCCCCCTCCCCCCCCCCCCCCCCCCCCCCCCCCGCCCGCCAGCGGTTCGAAGGTCTACCCTTCACCGTCTCTCCGGGACCACGTCCCTGCGGCCTCCCACTGCCAGTGATCGAAGGTCCGCCCTTCTCCCGCAGTAGGTCACGACACCGCCATATCCTGCCCCACTCGCGGTCGCCCAGGTTCGAAGGTCCGCCCTTCACCGACACACATTCATCGACATCCCTCAGACTAGTGAACCTGACCTCTCACTGTCCGGCTAGAAGTGTTCTCCCTTAGTCCTAATAGTAGGACACAAGACTATTTGGGTCTCGTCCTTCAACAGCCAACCATTCAACGACATCCCCCATCTTGGTGAACCCGACCTCGTACTACCCGGTTAGAAGCGTTCGCCCTTCACCAGGGTAGTAGGTCGCGGAACCATCTGGGTCTCGTCCTTCAACAGTCAACCTCAAATGAGCACCACAAAGTTGCCTAAATATAGCGGAGCCAACATTACAAATCTCATAAGAAAAGTGCAAAACAACAAAGGGTCAAGACCCGACCCTAACTCCGAAGGAATGTGCCGGAGAATCACATAAGACAAAGCAACGAACAAAACATAAAACTAACAACGAACTGCACAAAGAAGTAGGAGCTCGCAAGCTAACACGTAGCAAAAGTGCAAGAACACCACCAAGGCAACAAATATACATGACAGTACTAGATACAACAAACTAAGGAGTCTGCTCCTCAGCAACGTCAAGCTTGGTGCACTCATCCTAAGAAAGGTCGCCAAAACCAAGATAAACAACGACACACTCACTCGTGCAGGACACCCTCCGCCCTTCGCACAGGTAGTGGTCAGGGTGTCTCCCGGACCTCGCCCTCCAACCACAGGCATCTAAGAAGCAGAACAGGTTTGCTTATTCAGAATGATGGTTTCAATACCGCCAAAGCTCAATCATCACCACGAGCAAGTGCACAAAGCTAAAACAGTGAACCAACAATCAAGCAATGCTCGAAGAGCTATCAGAGCTCCACAAACAAAGTACGGAGCTACTACATAACGCAAATATGCAAAGAAACAATAAAGGGGGAGCCACAGCTCACTACTTCAACACCAGAGCCCCTCACTCATCTTTGGAAGGATCTCCAGCATCAAATTCGGCTACGCCGCAGCGATGAGTCTGCACCACCATGTAGACCTTCACCTTCAATCTTGCAGGTATTTCATATCATTTCATGCACATTACGCACTGTGCGCACATCACATGTTGTGCCATGTGCGCACGTCACATCGCACACAATGCGCATTGCGCCATGCGCACACATCACACAACGCATATTGCGCACATTGCACCTTGCACGCACAGTACACATTGCGCCAAACACTCACATTGCGCACATCACACCCAGCTCTGCGCACACGTTATGCAAACTTCACGGTTACGTACGCATAGCACCCTCCACACATTGAGTGAAACGTGTGCAGCACGCACTTCGTGCACACTGCACCGATAGTGCACACCTCATGAACACCGCCTCCGGCGCACGGGGCGCCCTGTGCACATCTCACCCTCAAGGAACATTCAGCCATAAGCACACACCACCACGAGCGATAATTTCACTCGGTGGATGATTCAACTTTTGCACCTCTACCATGTTGGTCACCTCCACCAAGATCACCGCAAATTATCACGTGCACGACTTAGGAAAAATTCCCGTCCCTCCATTCGATTCGGCTCTGAGCTGCAGGGACTTGAGGGGCAAATGATGGGGTTCCCTTAAGCCGGTTCAATCGAACTCATTGATCCGCGCGCAACCATCTGAGGCACAACCGCCATCATCGTCGAGCACCGCGCTGCAACCGCCCAAACCGAGCGGTGTCTTCGCTATCCGGCCCTCCTTCGGCGTGCGGAGGGTCGGCGTCCTCGCCGTCCAGATCGGGCGGCAAACCTGCCGCCCGGCTCTGACCGCCCCTCCGCCTGAAGGAGGGCAGCCCCCCTGGCCGCCCGATTTGGGAGGCCTCCTCCCTGCCCAGGTCGAGCAGCACAATGCCACTCGATCCTGGTTTTCTCTCGGCCAGGGAGCGGGGCCGATCAAATCGGGCGACACCTTGGCCGCCTGATTTAGGCGGCCGCCTCCCTACCCAGGTCGGGCGGCATAATACCTCCCGACCCTTGTCGGCTCCCTGTCGGAGAGCAGGGCAGGCCGCCTGATTTGGGCAGCCGCCTCCCTGCCCAGGTCGGACGGTATAATACCGCCCGATCCTGGTCAGGCTCCCTACCTCAGAGCAGGGCCGCCCAAGTCGGGCGACATTTTCGCCGCTCGACCTTGGCCGAGAGGTACTTTCTTTCCGGGGCAGCTATTTTTTCGGCGAGGGCGGTTATTTTTCAGTCAGGGGCTGTTTCATAAATTGCATAAATATGGCGATCCGTGTGCCCCATTTCAGATGATTCTATTGGTGCGGTCAGTGGTTATTGGGAGAACTTACTGGATCGCCCCTCCTAAAATCTATAAATAGACCCTTCTCCCTTTCATTTTCATTCACTTCGGGCCCGAAAAAATCCTCATACAGATTTTCTCTCTCCTCATCCCTTTCTCTCTCTACTCCCGCTTGTGCGCATGCTCCTTCGTGCGCACATCCCTCTCTGCGCACGCTCCTCTTTGCGTGCCTTCCTTTGCACGCAAACCACCTCGTGCACGCGCTACCCCTTCGTGTGCACGCTCCTTCATGTGCACGTTCTCCCTTGCGCACGACCATTCGTGTGCAAGTCTTTCCTGGTGTGAGCTCACCCCCACGTACGTAACTCTATCGTCACGACCATCCAAGCACGCCTTTGCGTGCCCCGCCGTCAAGACCGTTCCAAGCGCACCTCCGCGCGCTCCGCCGTCAAGACCGTCCAAGCACGCCTCTGCGCCCTCCGCCGTCAAGATCGTTAAAATCCAAGTGCGCATCCGTGCAATCCGCCGTCAAGACCATCCCAGTGCGCCTCCGCGCAATCTGCAGTCAAGACCATCCAAGTGCGTCTCTGCGCACACTGCCGTCAAGACCATCCAAGCACACCTCCGCGTGCTTTACCGTCAAAACCATACAAGCACGCCTTTGCACGCTCCACTGTCCAGACCATTTCAAGTGCGTCTCCGCACGCTCCGTCGGGACCACCAAGTCTCCTCGATGTCAGCAGACCAAGCCCGCCGAGCGCGACACTTGAGTTTCCAAGCTCCAGACATCATCAGAACGAGCACAACAAGTTGATCTCAAATACCAGTAGAGGACTTCAAGGCGCAGCAACCACATCGCTCTCGACAACTCACAAAGAAACACTTAGCTCCACGAGTGGTGGTTTGTCACACCTTGAGCTCTCCCTCCACTCTCTCTCTCTCAACAATTGTAACTAGAGGCGACATGTCCCCCTCGAGTTCTTCAAGAAAGCGATGTACAATAACACACAAATAATGGAGGTTTGGCCGGGACAGATCCGGTCAAGTGGTTTTTCACCCAGTGGACGAGGTTTCCACGTTAAAAAAACTCTTTTCCAGCTCTTTACTTGTTGTGACTGTTGGTGTGCTCGACCGCTCCTGAGCTAAGGTGGTCCAATTTAGTCCGGTCTACCAGAAGACTTGAGCGATCCCTAATAAAATTATTTGCCATGATAAATAAGATTTCAATGAACACTAAACATTAAAAATATTAGAGATGATCATTTAAAGTACAGGTTCTTTCATTTTATCCATGTGATTTTGGATTCTAATCCTAGAGATGGTCATTTAAATTTTTTTTATAAATAAACTCATTAGTATATCATTAATCACAATTTATTTTTTTAAAATAAATTTATTACCATGTTCTTCTTTAATGTTTATTTTTTATAAACAAATTCATCAAATTTTGTTGATTAAAGTACACATTTATTTTTATGTTATTGCATATGAATTTTTTTTAAAAAAACAAGTACCTTTTATGTTGTGATTAAAGTTTTTTTAATAACAAATTTTTCTTTATGTATATTATGTTTATATTAATATTTGTAAATTTTATTATTTTAATTACATCCAAATTATATATGTCTTAAAATTTTGACTTATGTAAATTAATTAAAAGAATAGAAAACTTAATAATCATTTGGCCTCAAGCAAAAATTATTTAAAGTATTACGACAAAAAATAAAAATAAAAAATTCTCAGCAAAAAAAAAAGGCACAATAAGTAAATGAGTCCTTCAACTTTACATAATTTCAATCTCAATTTTTAAGCATTTTTCATCTTAAAAAAAATTTATATTCCACATTTATTATTAAGAATACATTCATGTTTATGAAAAAAAACATAACAAAAGTGAAAGGATTACTAGGAAGTATGCATGATATGATTGATTTTTTTTATGTGTGTTGATGCGCAAAAACGGCACCGCTCAGTTAACGGGTGTGTTCGTTCTCACAAGCATGGTGATTGAGGAAGAAGGTTGCGGGGAGATGAGGAGATGGGAGGAGAGACTGCCGAGCAGCCGATTACTCTGAGTCGCGCATGAAGATAGAGAGAAAGAGAAGGAGCAGAGAGGGCCGCTAGCAGCGGCAACAGCAGACTTCGCCCGCCGCGGCTTAAATGTCACTCTTGCGGCGGGCTTTCCCTTTATATAAAAACCTGTATTACAGCTGATCTTGAGTTCTCTTACATGGAAAAGAGAATAAAGAGGAAAACTACAACAAAGGGAAGAAGAAGAGAAGGTCGGCCAGGCCGCACGACTTGATGGCCCAGGACGCGCGAGCTGCTTGCGGAGTCCGCCCGGACTGAAGATCAGCCCGCCGGTAGAGGTGGCGGACAAGGAAAGTGTGGCCGCATCCAAGTTGCCCCCACCTGGCCGTCCCGTCGTGCTGTCCAGAATGAGAGGTATGAGGGGCTATTTATAGGCCCGAGGATGTAACGGCTTCTGCTAACGTCACCATCGGTGAGTCGGTGAGTTGTGCGAGCAGGATGTTGAGTCCGCAGAGTCCGCGCCAGGCCGCACGGTCTGGGACTCTTCTGAAGTCGATATGCTGCTTGGCGGACTGGAACGAGTCCGCCTATGCTGTTCGGAATGAGCCCGCGCCAAGGTATGCGGGCTGAAGATGTGTCTGCCTCTTGCTGGGAAGAAGCCGGAAAGCTGAGCGGCGGACTGCAAAGTGAGTCCGCCTCTGCTACAGGAGAGCGTGCCTGGTGGAAGGCTGGAGGGGGAAATGGCGGACTGGGAGAGTCCGCCCAGCCCGCGGCGGACGAAGCAAGTCCGCCTCTGCTAGAGGCTTGTATGGGGATGTTGGCGACCTGGCGGACTGGATAGGGCAGGTCGCCATCCCGCTGAAGGAAGAGCCCGTCTACCGCTGGAGGACTGAATGGTTGACCAGTCCGCCGAGCCCACGACGGACAGGATGAGGGCGGAGGAGCAAGTTCACGATGCGGACTGAGGTCGAGTCCGCGAACTGCAAGCGGATAAGCTGGTTGACTAGGCGACCTGGCGGACTGAAGGAGCAGGTCGCCCACTGCCGTTGAAGTCCGTCTTCTGTTGGATGGCCTGGGGGTTGTCGCCCTCTGTTGGGTGACCGGAAGGCAGTTCGCATATTGCCGAGCGGACTGTGGAGCAGGTCGCACCCGCTGGCGTGCGACCTGGAGAGTTGTCGTCTGCCTGGCGACCTGGCGCTTGTTGCCTATCGTTGGGCGACCTGGAGGCAGGTCGCGTAGCGATGTGGCGGTCTGCGCGGATGGCGATGCGAGTCCGCCACAGTTGGATAGTTCGCACCTGTTGAGGCAAGATGAATCTGTGTGATTAGCTGATCACGCCATGCGGCCTGCAGGGGCGGACTGAGGAAGTAGTCTGCAGCCCCTGCAGAACAAGCGGTGTTGCGCGACCGGGGCGGTTAGACCGGGGAGACCGCCCTAGCCGCGCGGCCTGAGCGGACAGATAAGTCCGTCCGCCCATCCTTGGACTTGTCGCAACCTTCAGGGGGAACCCGGAGCAGGCCGCGACAAGCAAGCTGGCCACCTTGGGAGGGATCGCCGATTTCTGGGTTAACATAATCCCCGCACTTTTTAAAGTTATGAATAGAACTTCGAAAATGTAGGAGGCCCGCGAAAATCGTGATCCACCCCTTAGAAAAAGTAGGAGGTAAGGAGAGATAGAACCTGATGCCTCTCCTTAGAAGGAGTTTGTCAATGCCTATCTTTTTTCCTGCAAATGAAAAGTTAATGCAGGGGAAAAGAGGTACATCTTGTGTGCACCTGCGTTGCTTTTCAATAAGGAGTGAATGCATTCCATTGAGCCCTGCAAGACAAAGATGAGGAGAAGACATAGAAGAATAATAACTTGCAAGTACCTGATGGAGGCTTGCAAACACCTGTTATTCTCTGCAAAAGGAAGAGTAAGTGATATGCATGAAAGAAGAATGAGTTGCAAGTACCTGTGGGTGACTTGCAAGGGTCTGCTAGTTTCTGCAAGAAAGGAGTTATATGTAGATATGTCATATAAAAGTAAACTGTGAGTACCTGAAGGAAACATGCAAATACTTGTTAATCTCTGCAAAAGGAAGAGTGAGCAACAGATATTATAAAAAGTAGGTTGCATACCTGGATGGAACTTGTAAATATCTGCTAATCTCTACGAGAAAAAAGTTAGAAGCAGATATAATAAGAAAACTAAGCTGCAAGTACCTGGATTAGAGAACTTGTGAATACTAACTGTTGATATGATAGGATAGATATGATCAGATTAACAGAGAAAATGTTTGACAAACTCTGCCAATCTGAATAAAGATTAGACCGTAATGGTAATCTTTTAGTAAGATAGATATGATATCTTTAATATGAAATCCAGATCAGCAAGATGAAACCATTTTAATTAGATTCCAATAGCGTGGCTTGCTAATCAAGGAGAATCAGATATATTGATCAATGACTGATGTCATTAATATCAGATAAGAGTAAGAGAGAGCTTGTAAGGCATCATCTGCTAGCCTGTGAAGAGGCAATTGATAAAAGGAGATCTATACTCTGAGATGACCAAATTGGAAATAAGGTTACCACGTAAGGTGGGTTTAATGCCTAATTGAAAATAGAGCGACCACGTAAGGTGGGTTTATGCTTAATTGGAAATAGAGCTACCACGAAGAGTGGGTTTATGCTTAATTGGAAATAGGGCGACCACAAAGAGTGGGTTTATGCTTAATTGGAAATAGGGCGACCACAAAGAGTGGGTTTAATTGCCAAATATTTCCTTAACTATTAGAAAGCTGGCTTGATTGCCTCTTTAGAAGTTTGGCGACCACGCGGGGTGGGTTTAATTGCCAAAAGGTTCCAAAATAGGCGATCAAGCGAGCTATTGAAGCAATAAATTCTCTTGGCATTGCAAGAGTAAATTTTATAATGATGCTCTTATGCAATATAATCCTGCAATTTGCCTGCTTTCAGCAGTTTCTCCACGAGCTTATGAAGTGCTCGACATTTCTCTATATCATGACCCACACACATGTGGTATTGACAGAATAAATCCTTGTGACATCTTCGACCATGTCGCAGGAGGGGAGGCCTAATGAAATCTGGCCCCTGCTGAATAATTTGAAGAACTTCCTCCATAGAGATAGTTAAACTTGTATACTTTCTTTTTGATCCAGCTTGCCTGTATTGGCAAGAAGCATGAGGCTCATTATCATGAGTCCGAATTGATGTATTGGAGTTATCAAGGCTTGATTTTGAATGCCTTGTTTGAGATGTAGATGAATTCCCACGATCATAACCTACATGATACATTTCATATTGAAATGGCAGAAGATTAGGATCTTGATCACATAGTAATAAGTTGTTGTTACGATCAAAAGGTAGATAGTCTTGAGATCCATCCAGCTGATGACACGAAACCTTTCCTTGTGCTTGAGCTTTCTGATTTAGATGAGCTATATAATTGGGGTTCATTGCTTCTGCTGCTATGAACTTATTTGCTTTCTCAATAAGATCCCCATAGGTGTCGGGCATTTTTGTGGTGACTTTGAATTTAAGAGGACCTTGCCGAAGTCCGCTTATGAGAGCAACTTTGTAGAAGTCTTGATCAACATTAACAACGTCAAGGGTTTCCTTCTGGAATCGATCAATGAAATGAGCATTGGACTCGTCATCTCCTTGCTTGATCTAAAAAAGAGCTTCTATGTCTTTTCTTTCTCTTCCTAAAGGTTCCAAATCTCAAGAGAAATTCTCTTTGAAGGTCGTCAAAGCAAGTAATTGATTGAGGCGGTAAATGGTAGAACCAGTCCAGCACGTGAGCACCAAAAGAGATGATGAAGAGCTTGCATTTGATACCGTCTGATAGAGCTTTCAATGAAACAATTGACTCAAAAATTTGTAAGTGAGAAACTGGATCACTTGTCCCCGAGTAGACCGGCATACGAGGTTCTTTGAAGTCATATGGAGCAACTTCTCTTCGAATGTGAGGTGTGAATGGAGAAGAAACTTGCTCTTCTCCTGCAAAAGATGTTAGTCCATCAAGTATATGAGGATGAGCATTCATGTTTACCTTATGAAGCTTGCGATGAGAGATGTAAACCTCTCCTTAGATAGTAGGAGGTCATAGTCGCTACTTCAGACGGGAATTTCGGAGTGATTAGAAGTGTATTTTGAACTCAATCTCATGTCATCATTGCAACTGTTGTTCATCAACTGCTCAGGATCTGAAGGTCGCGTGTTAACTGTTGATGCGCAAAAACGGCATCGCTCAGTTAACGAGTGTGTTCGGTCTCACAAGCATGGTGATTGAGGAAGAAGGTTGCGGGGAGATGAGGAGATGGGAGGAGAGACTGCCGAGCAGCCAGTTGCTCTGAGTCGCGCATGAAGATAGAGAGAAAGAGAAGGAGCAGAGAGGGCCGCTAGCAGCGGCAACAACAGACTTCGTTCGCCACGGCTTAAATGTCACTCTTGCGGCGGCTTTCCTTTTATATAAAAACTGTATTACAGTTGATCTTGAGTTCTCTTACATGGAAAAGAGAATAAAGAGGAAAAATACAACAAAGGGAAGAAGAAGAGAAGGCTGGACAGGCCGCGCGGCTTGATGGCCCAGGCCGCGCGGCTTGATGGCCCAGGCCGCGCGGCTTGATGGCCCAGGCCGCGCGGCTTTGATGGCCCAGGCCGCGCGGCTTGATGGCCCAGGCCGTGCGAGCTGCTTGCGGAGTCCGCCCGGACAGAAGATCAGCCCGCCGGTAGAAGTGGCGGACAGGGAAAGTGTGGCCGCATCCAAGTTGCCCCCTCCTGGCCGTCCCGTCGTGCTGTCCAGAATGAGAGGTAAGGGGGGCTATTTATAGGCCTGAGGTTGTAACAGCCTCTAGTAACGCCACCACCGGTGAGTCGGTGAGTTGTGCCAGCAGGATGTTGAGTCCGCAGAGTCCGCGCCAGGCCGCACAGTCTGGGACTCTTCTGAAGTCGATCTGCTGCTTGGCGGACTGGAACGAGTCCGCCTATGCTGTTCGGAATGAGCATGCGCCAAGGTATGCGGGCTGAGGATGTGTCCGCCTCTTGCTGGGAAGAAGCCGGAAAGCTGAGTGGCGGACTGCAAAGCGAGTCCGTCTCTGCTACAGGAAAGCGTGCCTAGTGGAAGGCTGGAGGGCCAAATTGCGGACTGGGAGAGTCCGCCCAGCCCGCGGCGGACGAGGCGAGTCCGCCTCTGCTAGAGGCTTGTATGGGGATGTTGGCGACCTGGCGGACTGGATAAGGCAGGTCGCCATCCCGTTGAAGGAAGAGCCTGTCTACTGCTGGAGGACTGAATGGTTGACCAGTCCTCCAAGCCCACGACGGACAGGATGAGGGCGGAGGAGCAAGTTCACGATGCGGACTGAGGTCGAGTCCGCGAACTGCAAGCGGATAAGCTGGTTGACTAGGCGACCTGGCGGACTGAAGGAGCAGGTCGCCCACTGTCGTTGAAGTCTACCTTCTGTTGGATGTCCTGGGGGTTGTCGCCCTCTGTTGGGCGACCGGAAGGCAGTCCGCATATTGTCGAGCGGACTGTGGAGCAGGTCGCACCCGCTGGCGAGCGACCTGGAGAGTTGTCGTCTGCCTGGCGACCTGGCGCTTGTTGCCTATCGTTGGGCGACCTGGAGGCAGGTCGCGTAGCGATGTGGCGTTCTGCGTGGATGGCGATGCGAGTCCTCCACAGTTGGATAGTTCGCACCTGTTGAGGCAAGATGAATCTGTGCGGTTAGCTGATCAAGCCATGCAGCCTGCAGGGGCGGACTGAGGAAGCAGTCTGCAGCCCCTGCAGAACAAGCGGTGCTGCGCGACCTGGGCGGTCAGACCGGGGAGACCTCCCCAGCCGCGCGGCCTGAGCGAACAGAGAAGTATGTCCGCCCATCCTTGGACTTGTCGCGACCTTCAGGGGGAACCCGGAGTAGGCCGCGACTAGCAAGCTGGCCACCTTGGGAGGGATCGCCGATTTCTGGGTTAACAATGTGGGAGTTGCAATCAATTCATTTTACTAAAAACTCAATGGAATTATAGAGAGATGAATAAAAACTTATTTGATGCCATGCTAAAAAATATATTTTACCAACAACATCACAAAGCATCATAGAAGCCTAATATAAATGATGTCATTTCCCCAAATTTATCAATTATTGTTGATAGGTATCCCTTTTATTTAATTTAAAATGGGTTGTGGATAGCCGAATCTCTCTATTATGAGTAATGCTCATAATGAGGAAGAGGGAATCGCCTGTAACAGCCAAGGGAACCGTCGGGGACGCAAGCGCGTGTGTGTTCCCGGCCGCGCCTCGAACAGCCCCAACCACTGCTGTCCGGACGGTCGCCTGGCCTTCCAAACGCAAACAACAACACGCACGGACGACAGTGTGCACAACCGTGCACAGGCACGTGCACAGAGCTGCATGCGCAACCGCGCACAACATTGTGTGCAGTCGTGCGTGCACCCCTTGGCGCGCCTCAAGCGCACCCCCCCCCCCTCGCCCCCAGAGCGCGCGCACTTGGCCACGCACCCCGTCTGCGCGCCTCCCTTTGTCGCACCGCAACGTGCACGCTCGGGACGCTCCGTCCCGGATATCTCGTCAACGCCTCTGTGCTCACGACGCTCTCACAACTCCGCGCTAAACTCACGCTTGTAACACTCTTGCACGCTCAAGAGCACATAAATACTTCCGCAGACACGCTGTAATTTGTTTTCTTTGCCTCTTGTATACCCTAGGATTGCAGGACCATCACCGCCACAGCCGGTTCTGCCCGAACTGCTCGAACTGTTTGAATTGCCCAAACTGCCCGATGACAAAATCGTCATATCCACAAAAATGGTAATCTGTGTGCTTCAAATGGAGGAACGTGATTTGTCCGTCCGGAAGTTATGGTTATTACAACGGTGCAATTACCAAGACGCCCCTGTCAAAAGTTATAAAAGGAGCTCAGAGCCTTCATTTGAGTACACCTTGCATTCAGTGCCCGAGAGAACTCCTTCGAAGATCCTTCAGAGTTCTCCTTTGGAGTTCAAAGTTCCTCTTGATGATCTCCCTCCCCTTCGAAGATCTCCTTCGGCCGTAACTTGACGGCCCTCAAGGATCTCCTACCCCATCGAAGCGCCCCTTCGAAGCAATTTGAAGTTCTCATTTTTGCATTTCGTTAAACTTCATTATAACAAGCGATGATCTGTCACCCTAGAGAACTCAGCTACTTATAATACTCAAATAATTAGTGAAATTTAATTTGGTCGGCATCGATCCAACACCATGGTTTTTCATCCTTTCTGGGTTTTCTACGTTAAAAATCTCATTGCCAGCTGTTCGAATTCACTACGTTTGTTTGTGCGCTTGACCTGCTCTTGAGCTAAGATGGTTTGTTTTGACCGATTAACAACCGCGTCGAGTGACTAGCAACAGCTTTGTGTTCTCTAGGAACTCCCTCCCAAAGCTCTCTGAAAATGCTCGAAAGAAAGTACTCCCCTAACGGCCGTACTCGTGACTAGCATCAAATGGCAAGAAGAGGTAACCATACTACAAAAGGATCCATACTCAGGGGGCACGTTGATCCAACTCCCTCTCATTCGCTTATCAACGCACCTCTCACGGAGGAGGCTATGATCCTCTCGTAGCCACACTGGAAGGGCGCATGCGCCAAATGTAAGAACGATGGGCCGAGATACTCAAGCTCCTAAGGAACATAGGAGCGCCACAAGCTCCTAATCCTACCCTCGAGCAAGACAGTCTCCCTCCATCAACTTTGGAGTGCACACCGGCCGAGCACTTCGCTCGCGAGCATCACATTCCTGAAGAAGAGTTTTTTGACGCGGCCAGCTCGACGCACCCAGTCCGGCTGGCCAGCAAACCCGAAGTTCATCATCACCAATGCCCGTAAGCAACAGGCTTCGTCACGCAATTGGAAGGCAATGTGTCCCGTCTTTCTGTAAGCATTTAAAAGATAATTTCATTAGACTGAGTTTTATCAAACTTTGGCTTAACTCTGAGTTGCTACTTCTTTTTCAGAAGCCTTCACTTTTGATACATCTTCTGAATCTCTTGACATGTGTCTTCTTCTTCAACAGCCTTCAGAGAAATGGACTTCTCCCTTAGGGGTAGTCTTCTCCTTCAACAATTACATTCTTGATTTCCATAAAAATAATTTCTCTATATTACATCCTGGTTGTTTGGTTGAAACAAAATTTCTAATTTAAGTATAACTCATGATTGTACAGATTTGACAAAAATACTTCTCAAAAATAAGGATCTTGATTAATTAGGGTCTTAACCCTTTTCCGATTAACCTCCCATTGATACAAATTGAAAGTATGAAATAATAACTGAGAATTATTCAAAATGGGGGAGGTGAATAGAAATTTAAATTTTTTTACAACAATCAATCACAGTACATGCCACAGATTAATAAAACAGAATAAGAAACTAAGCTATAAAATAGATTAATCCAGATGACACACATTTTATAGAAGTTCCCCAAATTTAGGCACGTCTTATCTCCTACCCTTTGGTAGGAATTCACTAAACAGTATTGAGTCTTTTGATAAGGAGATTCTTAAAATCACAACTGAATCTTTTGATAAGAAGATTCTCAGAACCACTGAATTTTTGATATGAAGACTCTTGAAATCACCGAGACTTTTGCTAATGAGACTCTTAGAACTACTGAATTATTTTAAAGAGAGATACTTAAGACTATATCACTGTATTCTTTGTAGATGGATTCTTAAAATCTATTGATTTGAATAGTTGAGGAAATTGTAGATGAGATAAATCTGATTGATTGTTCTTGTTGAGGAGAAGAAGATAGAGCGAGGATCAACGTTTTTTTCCTTTCTCGAGGGCTTGCAGTGTATGATCCCGTTTAGTTAAAAAAAGAAGAAGAAGAAATTAGAATAAGACTCAGAGAGAAGACGAGTCATTCTTGAGATCGTCCAAGAGAATAGAACAATACGATCTTTTCCTTTGAATCACGCGATTCAATCTGCTCTCTTCTTTAGTTTGTATATTTTTTTATTTATAGGAGACCAACTAAATAATCACCTTCCTTTTTCATATAAGATTTGATATAATCTCTTTCCATATGAGGTGCACCAATGACTAGATTTAAAAGATAATCACGACCTTAATCCGTTGCTTTCATTTGTCATTCATTGGAGAATTCGACGTAAGTCTAGCAAAGCGTCGATTACTACTTGATGTACGCCAATTTCTTTGTATTTAAAACTTGACGTAAACAGATTTCTTTTATACTGAACTCCGTTTTCTTCCGCTAAGCCTTCATACAACTCAATGCAGAATGCCTTGAATTTTCTACGTACATCGAATACTTCTCGACGTACATAGCCTTTTGCCATCGTTTTGTCCAAGCTTCTTCAATCGCTAATTCTGTCAGCAGCAGACGACTTATTGAACCAGACGACTTATTGAACCAGGAAACTAGTTGCTAAAGAGAAGACCTCCTAGTCGCTAAACGCGGCCTGCTATTTACCGTCTGTTGCTAACCGCAGAGTCTGCACTGTCCCTAACCACAGTCAGAACCAAGTCCTGGCTTTTCAGCGCTATCCGCACAACCTGCATAGCACAAACCGGTCAACTTCTTCAACCCGCAAGGATACCAAAATCCAGTCAGCAGCAACTATTCGCGAGTTCACTTACTGTTCATTCACACATGCAATTGATGTGACAGGAGGTCCTATTTATAGGCACGATGAGGAGTCTAGTAACCGCCTAGCCGATAGGATCACCGCCTCATCCCGCAGCAAGAACAAGTGTATCCGCAAGCCGCGGATACTCATCCAGTCCGCCGCGACCTGTGCAAGATAGCCAGACCGCCTAAGCTTAACCAAGGTCGGACATCAACCCAGTCCGCCTTGTCGCCAAAGGCCAAGCCAGGACGCCGCCACCAGCTGAACTCTGCAGCAATACCTTGTCCGCCAATCCGCGGACACAGCTCCAGTCTGCAACCCAAGTTTGCAACCAAGGCACACCAGCCAAGCTGCCGAACTTGGCGGACACTGCATCAGTCCGCACGCCTTGCAGACTCAACTCCAGTCCTCATTCTCCAAGCTCGCAATCAAGGCACACGACACTGCTGTCGAGCTCGGCGGACTGAGAAGCAGTCTGTGCTTAACTGTGTGATCTCCCCGGACTGAGCCAAACCTGAACTTGGTTCAGAACCAACCAAGTCCACTCCACTGGCCACAAGGGCCAGTCCGCGCTTACTGACGGACACTGGATCCAGTCTGCCTGCCCCGGCGAACTCCAGCACCTGTCCGCACTAACTGGCGACCTCCGCGGCTTCCACTTGTCGCGCCATCAGAGCAAGACGAAGGCATCTGCCATGCCGGTCTGCAGAGCTCTGGTTCAGTTCACGCCTTGCCGGACTCCGCGGATACAGGAGCTGTCTGCTTGGTTACCTTCTGGGAACAAGCTGCCTTCCGAACATAAGCCGGCCTGGCCGGCCGCCGCCTATGTTCGCATAGTCTGCGCGAATAGACCGCCCAGGCCGCCAAAAAACAAGTCATCTGCAACAGCTCCACCGACCTAGCTATCCGTCAGTCCTGTCTGCATAGTCCGCGCGGACAGGTCGCCCCGGTCACCCAGTCACCCTCTTTCACTTCACCATTTTCAACACTCCTCCTTTGAAGTGAGAAGTGATGAACAACCCCAGCAGCTCCTGTAACCTTGCACCTGACCCCTCCGATAGCGCCATCGAGAAGATATCTGAGACATGGTCCTCTCCCCGCCTATCCTGGACCATAAGGGATCCCTCCAACATCTCCCAAAAGGAGTCATGCTTCCCTCTGCCGTCTTCTTCAGCTTCGACCTCCACTTGCGCGTCACAGGAGTATCACCAACGACCTTGGGCTCAAGATCCCAAGCTTCGTCTCCTCTGAGGGTAGTCACCTCCTGAACCTTGGCGTCAACCACCTCCTTGACTCCAGTGGTGTCATCATAGCTAGAAGGTACTTGCTCGACCTGAGGGACTGCAATGAAACATGAGACCAAGCTCACCGTGTTTCCTCCGCTATATCGAGCTGGTGGGTTGATGATCCTCTTCGACCTCCGAAGACCTTGATCACGACTAACCACCTCCGCTGCTCCTTCTTAACCAGCTCCGTTCCCGGGCAAAACCGAAACAACGCTCTCCTTGCTTCCTGAACAAGAAGCCACCGAACTAGAACCAGAAGCACCTGGAGCACCGCTCCCCCTGCTATCTGAACCACAAGCCTCCGCCCTTGAACAAGAACAGCCTGGAACATTGCTTCCCTTGCTACCTGAACAAGAAGCACCTGGAGCAATGCTCCTTCTGCTTCCTGAACCAGAACCAACCGTCTTCGAGCCAGAAGCACCTGGAGCATCGCTCCCCCTGCTTCCTGACCCAGACGCCTCTGCCCCGGAGCTAGAACAACCTGGAGCTCCTGGTGACACAGGCAGCTCCATCTGAACCTTAACAGCAGCCTCCTTCTGCCCACCGTCTGACCTGCACTCCTCTAGCTCCACACATGAGCCACCACAATACGACGTCAACTCATCGAAGACAACGTCTCTCGACACGATGAACCTCTTCGTTGCATGATCCATACACCTCCATCTTCTCTTCTGCTCATCATACCCAACAAAGACTAGTTTCGTCTTGAGAGTATCCGGAGCGTTTACATAGCAGGTAGAACCAAACACCCGTAGGTGCTTCACACTGGGCTTCACCCCGAACATCAGCTCATGCAGAGTTTTTGCATTGATCGGACTAAGAGGCATCCGATTGATGACATGTGCTGCACATGCCATCCCTTCCGCCCAAAAGGTCTTAGGAATGTCTTTGCACTGAAGCCAACACTTGCAGGTCTCCGTTAACAGACGAATCATCCGATCTGTAACACCACCTTGCTGTGAAGTATGTCCACGAGAGAGCTTCATTCGGATCCCATGCTTCCTGCAAAAGTTCGAGAACACGGTTGAGCTGAACTCACCTCTGTTGCCCGTCCTCAACTTCTTGATCCGCAGGCCAATCTGGCCCTCCACAAGCTTCTTCAACTACACAAACAAGCGGAACATGTTCGACTTCTCCTTCATGAAGTATACCCAAGTATACCTCGTATAGTCATCAGAGCGTGTACGTAGCAGGTAGAACCAAACACCCGTAGGTGCTTCACATTGGGCTTCACCCCGAACATCAGCTCATATAGAGTTTTTGCATTGATCGGACTAAGAGGCATCTGATTGATGACATGTGCTGCATAGGCCATCCCTTCTGCCCAAAAGGCCTTAGGAATGTCTTTGCACTGAAGCCAACACTTGCAGGTCTTCGTCAACACACGGATCATCCGATCTGCAACACCACCTTGCTGTGAAGTATGTCCACGAGAGATCTTCCTTCGGATCTCATGCTTCCTGCAGAAGTTCGAGAACACGGTTGAGCCGAACTCACCTCCGTTGCCCGTCCTCAATTTCTTGATCCGCAGGCCAAGCTAGCCCTCCACAAGCTTCTTGAACTCCACAAACAAGCAGAACATGTTCGACTTCTCCTTCATGAAGTATACCCAAGTATATCTCGTATAGTCATCAACCAAAATCAGCATGTACCTGCTGCCTCCAAGACTGGCGGTGACGGTCGGTTTCACTAGATCACAATGAACAACCTCCAAAGGTGCTTTGCATCTAGACCGTGCCTTATCAACCGTAAATCGATAAGATTCACCGTGTTGACATCCTGCGCATGCTTGACCGTCGCCGTAGGATGACAATCTAGGCAAGCCTCTCACGAATCTCCTTACTGTCATTACTTTCAGCTTGTCCATCCCCACATGCCCCAGTCTTTCATGCCAGATAGTTGCACTATCATTGGCCTTCATCCGATCAGCATCAGAACTTGTTGATGACCCAATCAAGTACTTCTCCTTACTCACAGTATGAGCAACGTTCACCGAGTGCAAGACAACCTTGCACTCCTTCCTGAGGTGACCATGTTGTTTGCATCTATAGCACCTTGGTCTTCCCTTCCTCTTCCCATCACGTCTAGGAGAAACACTACTCTCTTGTTGATATGAAGTAGAAGGATCAACCTCAGCAACCACCTTCACCTCCTTGTTGAAGAACCCAACAAGGGAAGTACAAAGCTCTACAGCTGACCGACATCCGCTGATGTGGTCCAAGAGCTCCGATGAGATCACCTGCTTGAGAATAGACTCCGCTCTCGCATTTCTCTCCTTCCAAGCTCTCATTACTTCAGCATTACCAGCAGTAACGTCTTGTCTTTCTGCTCCGCACACCACCTCCCAAAGGTCCTCGCCAATAAGATAGCTCTCCATACAAGACTTCCACTTCTTAAAGTTAGTCTGTGTAAGGAGTTCAATATCAAGACCTCTTGCATGTCCTGCTTTCATGGCTCTAACACAGGTTCCCTCTTATCAAGAGCAACAACAACTTCTAGTTGATCACTGCTTATCCACTCCAACCTCCCTCTGATACCATGTTGAATTTTTCGGATCTTGAAATGAGCAGGGGTTATATCAACTAAAAGGTTAGATCACAACCATAAACACATGCAATAATAAGAGTCTTTATTGATAACATCAGTCTTCTTACAAGACGAGACATAAATGGTGAAACATGATTCGGCAAAAGGGAAAGCAGAAACAATTACAAGGCAAATCAAACCGCGCAGACTGAACAAATAACCAAAGGGAAAGCAGAAACAATTACAAGGCAAATCAAACCGCGCAGACTGAACAAGTAGCCGCTGGTTCTACTACTGCACTACGGAGTCCGCACAGACCGCAACCAGTCCGCGTGGACTGCCCGTTATTCCAATGCTAAGCTCTAGCCATCGATCTGCAAGCCGCCTAGCCGCGAGGTCGCCTAGCCGTCAGACCGCACAAGCTGCTGATGCCGAACTGAACAAGCCGCCTGAAGCAGACGACTTATTGAACCGGGAAACTAGTTGTCAAAGAGAAGACCACCTGGTTGCTATCCGCTGTTGAATTTTCTCAAAGTGCTCAACGAGATAGCCTAATGCCAAATTAATATCCTCAGAACTATCAAGATCACACCTTGATCATGCGGAAACCAGGAAAGCAAGCTCAACAACCAAATGCAATCACAGGGGCAAGCAGATCATATATTCTTTTATTTCTTCTTTACAAAGCGAGGTATACATGGCGAAACATGATTTCGCCAGTACACATGAATACAGGAAAAAATCACAAGTAAAACAATTCGAGCGGACAGAACTGGAGACCGCCCAGTCCGCCAAATTCGCCGAGGCCGCCCAAATTGTTGCTGCTGCTAGAAGACGAATAGAACACGAAGCCCGCCAAGAACGCGAGGTCGCGCAGACACACCGTTATTCGCTGACTGCTATAAGCTGTTGCCGAACTGAAAAACAGACCGCCTAGACCGCCGAGTACGATGGACAGGTTATTGAACTTGGGAAGCTGACGCAGAGAAACTGACAAGCCGCAGAAGCGACCTGCTAAGACCGCCGATTGAAACCACAAACTTCACTGATGCTGACCGCAGTCAAAGCCAAACTCCTAGCTCCTCAGTGTTAGCCGCGCAACCTGCAAACAACAAACAGTTCTCTTCAACCCGCGCGGACAGGAAAATCCAGACCGCAACACTTAACCAAGACTCAACTTACTGTTCACTCTGTTACTGTAGATGTGCTGGGGGGGTCTATTTATAGGTGCGGTGAGCAGTGTGGTCACCACCCTAGTGAATAGTCACCACCCCAGCCCGCGCGCTAACACAACCCAGTCCACCAAGTCCGCAAGGACTTGGCCAGACCAATCCTCCAGGCGTCAGGTCAAAAAGCCAGTCCGCCACCATGCGGACACAATGCCAGCCCGCACAACACAAGCGCAGTGTCAGTCCGCCCAACGCAAGCATAGCGCCAGTCCGCTACTCAACACAACATGCAGACACAACCGCAACTCATGCTGCATCAGTCCGCACACTGAACGCGGACATAAGTGGCAGTCTGCATAGTTCGACAACAAAGCCACAGCCCGCCATGAGTCCACGACCAACAGGCAGTCCGCCCGTTCAACAGCGGACTCTGCGGACACCATGGACTTGTCACAAAAAATGACCAAGTCTAGCAGCCCATCAAGCAACTGGCGCGAGCACGACAGACACAGAAGACCCAGACCGCCAATCAGCAGGACAGTCCGCCACAAGGATGTGAAACATCCATCGCAACATGGAGAGCTCGACAAGAACAAAAGCCCATCTCCAAAGCCAGTCCACAAATGCGGACTCCGCGGACGCAATAAACAAGTCCGCCAACACACCGCAGATACAACTTCCAATCCGCCCGGTTACCACAAGAGATGGCTAACTGCAAGGCCGCCGATCAATCTGAGCACCACCAACAGACCGCCAACACAGTCCGCTCAGGCCGCTCCACTAGATGCTCAAGTCGCTAAGACTTCCTTGGCCAAACACCATCCAGGCCGCAAACAGAGGCCGCACAGGCCGCTCCACAAGAACAGCCGAGTCACCAAGTCCAACCAGGCCGTCACCCAGGCCGCAACCATCAGTTCGCCCAGGCCGCGGACTCAGACCGCTCAGACCGCCCGGCTTGCTCCATCACTCACTTTCACTTCACAAATTTCAACACTCCCCCTTGAAGTGAGAAGTGGTGATCAAGCCCAGCAACCCTCGTAACCGTTGAAATGGCCCCTTCGACAGCGGCTTCGTGAAGATGTCAGCAAGATTATCTTCACTCCGAACATGCCCGACCATATGAGATCCCTCCAACACATTCTCCCTTATGAAGTGGTGCTCGATCTCAATATGTTTGGTCCTTGCGTGACAAACTGGATTGTTCAGCAGTTTGAGAGCACTCTCATTGTCACCTCGGAGCAAAGTAGGACCATGCACTTCCTCATGAACATCCTCTACAAGCCTCCTCAACCAGATGGCTTCTCGAGCAGCCAAGGCCGAAGTCTTGTACTCAGCTTCTGTAGTAGACACAGACACGGAGTCCTGTTTCTTGCTACACCACGAAATGCAAGCTGATCCACAAGTGAAAACATAACCCGAAGTTGATCTTCGATCATCCGAGTCACCACCATAATCAGCATCCGTGTATCCAAGCAAAGAAAACACTGTGTCCCTACTATAGAGGAGTCTCATATCAGAAGTCGTCTTGACATACTTCAAGATGTTCTTTGCCGCTATCAGATGAGACTTTCTTGGTTCGGCCATAAACCGACTTACTCGGTCAACAACGTAAGCAATGTCTGGTCTTGTAATCGTTAAGTAGATCAAGCTCCCAAATAGAGCTCTTAACATCAAGGGATCAGGAAAAATCCTTCCTTCATCTCGTCGAAGCTTTAGAACAAGATCCAGAGGAGTAGAGCAACTCTTCCATTCGCCCATGCCGAATCGATTCACAATACGATACACATATCCTTTCTGGTAAATGAGTATCCCGCTCTCCTTCCTCTTCACTTCAAGACCAAGAAAGTGATGAAGCTCTCCCAAGTCTTTCATCTCAAAGCGAATAGCTAGCTCAGCCCTGAGCCTAGCCACCTCCTCCACTGAATTCCTTGTGATGATCATATCATCAATATACAACAGGACCGAGACTTGCAGCTCCCCCCTTCTTCTTGATGAACAAGCTATAATTCGAGTTGGAAGCAAGATAACCGCAGAATTGAAGATACTCTGCTATCTTTCCATACCAAGCTCTAGGAGCTTGCTTCAACCCGTAGAGAGCCTTCCTGAGTTTGCAGACATAGTCCGGATGAACTTCAGAAATAAAACCAAGTGGTTTATCCATGAAGATGTCCTTATCAATTTCTCTGTAAAGAAAAGCGTTCTTCACATCAAACTGTCACATTCTTCATCCCTTGCAAACAGTCAAGACGATCACCACCCGAATCGAAGTTATCTTTGCAACTGGACTAAATGTCTCCCCATAGTCTTCTCCATACTGTTGTGAGAATCCTGGAGCAACAAGGCGAATCTTGTATCTTTTGATGCTCCCATCAGACTTCTTCTTCAACTTATACACCCACTTGCAAGTCACTGTAGTAATGTCATCAACCTTGGGCACAAGGTCACATGTTTCATTCTTCTTGAGAGCAGAGATCTCCTTCTTCATGACATCTTCCCACTCCTTGACTCCAGTGGTCTCATTGAAGTTTGCAGGCTCTCACTCATCCAGAGGACCTGCAAAGAAGAAGGAGACAAAACTCACTGCATTCCCATCACAGTACCGAGTTGGTAACTTAACAACCCTCTTTGATCTCCAAAGGGTCTGCTCCTTGCTCACCACCTCTATTGCTTCTTCAGGCTCAGCTCCATTCCCGGGCAGACTTTGAGCAAAGCTCCCCCTGCTTCCTGAATCAGAAGCCTCTGCCTTAGAGCTTGAAGCAACAGGAGCTGCTGGTGAAACAACAAGCTCCTCTTCCAGAACTTCAGCAGCCACCTTCTGCTCTTCATCAACCTTGCTCTCTGGTAGATCAACCGACCTACCTCCATACGACGTCAGTTCATCAACAACCACGTCTCTTGATACAACAAACTTCTTCGTCGCAGGATCCATGCATTTCCATTTCTTCTTCCGTTCATCATAGCCAACAAAGACAAGCTTCCTTGTCTTTGTATCAAGCTTTGTCCTTGAAGCATCCGGGACATGCACATAACAAGTTGATCCAAACACTCGAAGGTGTTCCACGCTTGGCTTCTCCTTCAGCAACATCTCAAAAGGAGACTTCATGTTGATCGGACTGAGCGGCATCTGATTGATGACGTAAGAAGAACAAGACATCTCCTCTGCCCAGAAGGACCTAGGAATGTCTTTCGCATGAAGCCAGCACTTGCAGGTTTCCGTCAGATGACGGATCTTCCGCTCCGCTACTCCGTTTTGTTGTGGAGTATGAGCACAGGTAAGCTCTCTTTGGATCTCGTGCTTCCTGCAGAAGTTAGAAAACTCGGATGAGACAAACTCATCACCGTTGCCTGATCTAAACTTCTTGATCTGCAAGCCAATCCGGCCCTCCACTAGCTCCTTGAACTCCACAAACATCTGGAAAGCCTCTAACTTATTCTTCAAGAAATAAACCCAAGTATATATTGAGTAGTCATCAATCAACACAAGCATGTATCTGCTCCCACCAAGGCTAGCAGTGATGGTTGGTCCCATCAAGTCACCATGGATACACTACAATGGTCTCTTGCTCCCCGTTTGCGACTTATCAAACAGAAGGCGATGAGCCTTACCGTACTGACATCCCGCGCAAACGTGACTGTCACCAAAGGAAGACAGCTTAGACAAGCCTCTCACAAGGCTCCTGTTTATCATAGCTTACAATTTATCCATTCCTACATGTCCTAGCCTCTCGTGCCATATAGCAGCGCTATCGTTTGTCCTCAGCCGATCAACGTAAGAGTTTGTTGCAAGAACAAACAAGTTCTTAACTCTCCTCCCAACATGAGCAACATCAGCATTTACCGTTGATACGTTGCGAAGGAACTTCACTTCTGTTGGCCCAAACAGAATGTGATAACCCGCGTCTACCGCATTGGTCACAGAGAAGAGGTTCTTCTTCATGCCCGACACATGATACACACTCCTTAACGTGAGTGACCCCTTATCACTACCCAAGGACACGACCCCCTTCTTCTATACTGCATAAACAGTATTATCATCAGTTATGATAGCTTCGTTACCTGAGTAAGCTTGCAGAGAAGAGAACTTCGACTTGTCTCTGGTGAGGTGATGACCACGCCCGGAGTCCACAATCCACTCGTAGTTGAAGTCGACAACGGACAAAGCACCGACACAAGTGTCCGTCATGAAAGCTCCGCCCCATCCAGCTTCTTCAGTACTCAAGCAAGCTTCCTCCTTGCCTGCAGCATGCCCATGCTGCAGTTTGACCTTGCAGTCACGCTTGAAGTGCATCCGCTGATGACACCTGTAGCACTTCAAGTTTTTCTTTCAATCCTTCTTAGGAGCAGCGCTCCTCTCTGACTGATTAGAAGTTGAAGGCTCATTTTCAGCAGCAGTGTTCTTCTTCTTCTTCTTGTCTGTGAACAGCGCTTCACTACCTCCTTCAGAGATAGTCATTCCAGCCATCTGTCTGGCCAAACTTTCCTGCGAAGCAAGCAGGTTCTCAAGCTCCAGCAGAGATGGCTGAGTAGCCCAGCCTTGAATAGAGGTTACAAAGGCAACATACTTCTTCCGCAAGCCGCGGATAATGTGCCTCTTCAACTTGGCCTCAGAGATGGGTTCATCAGGATCAAGCGCTGATATCTCAGCACACAGACTCTTCATCTTCAAGAAGAACTTAGAGATAGCCAGGTCTCCTTGAGTTGTCCTAGCCAACTCATTCTACAGGAATTGTAGTCTCGCCACATTCTTCCTGTTGAACAACACATCAATAGTTGTCCAAATATCAGCAGCCGACTCACATCCAATGATGTGATCAAACAACTCCGTTGAAACAGCCCTCTTGAGAGTAAACTCTGCATTTGCGTTAGTTTTCCTCCAGACTCTCACCTGCTCAGCAGTCCCAAACGCAGCAATAACTTCCTGTCTGTCGTCGTCACCGACGACCTCCTATAGCTCCTCGCCAAGAAGAAAACTCTTCATGCACGACTTCCACTTCTTAAAGTTAGTCATTATCAAGAGTTCAATACTCAGACCTCTTGCATAGTTCCCTTCCATTGCAGCAACGTTGGTTAAGCTTCCAAAAGCACAGAGCAACAACACAAGTTGATCACCGCTCAAGCAATTGAACCTTGCTTTGATACCATGTTGAATTTTCTCAAAGTGGTCAACGAGATAGCCTAATGGCAAATTAATATCCTCAGAACTATCAAGATCACACATTGATCATGCGAAAACCAGAAAAGCAAGCTCAACAACCAAATGCAATCACAGGGGCAAACAAATCATATATTCTTTTATTCCTTCTTTACAAAGCGAGATATATATGGCGAAACATGATTTCGCCAGTACACAGGAATACAGGAAGAAATCACAAGTAAAACAATTCGAGCAGACAGAACTGAAAACCGCCGAGACCGCCCAGTCCGCCAAAGTCGCCGAGGCCGCCCGAACTGCTGCTGCTGCTAGAAGAAGAATAGAACACGGAGTCCGCCAAGACCGCGAGGTCGCTCGGACACACTGTTATTCGCTGACTGATACAAGCTGCTGTCGAACTGAAGAACAGACTGCCTAGACCGCCGAGTACGGCGGACAGGTTATTGAACTTGGAAAGCTGAAGCAGAGAAACTGACAAGTCGCAGAAGCGACCTGCTGAGACCGCCGATTGAAACCGCAAACTTCACTGATGCTGACCGCAGTCAAAGCCAAACTCATGCCTCCTCAGTGTTAGCCGCGCAACCTGCAAACAGCAAACAGTTCTCTTCAACCCGCGCGGACAGGAAAATCCAGACCGCAACATTTAACCAAAACTCAACTTACTGTTCACTAAGTTACTGTAGATATGTCGGGGGGGGGGTCTATTTATAGGCAAGGTGAGTAGTGTGGTCACCACCCTAGTGAATAGAGTCACCACCCCAGCCCGCGCGCTAACACAACCCAGTCCGCCAAGTCCGCAAGGACTTGGCCATACTAATCCTCCAGGCGCCAGGTCAAAAAGCCAGTCCGCCACCATGCAGACACAATGCCAGCCCGCACAACACAAGAGCAGCGCCAGTCCGCCCAACGCAAGCATAGTGCCAGTCCGCTACTCAACACAACATGCGGACACAACCGCAACTTATGTTGCATCAGTCCGCACACTGAACGCAGACATAAGTGGCAGTCCGCACAGTTCGACAACAAAGCCACAGCCCGCCACGAGTCCACGACCAACAGGCAGTCCGCCCAGTCAACAGCAGACTCTGCGGACACAATGGACTTGTCACAAACAATGACCAAGTCCAGCAGCCCATCAAGCAACTGGCGCGAGCACGGCAGACACAGAAGACCCAGACCGTCAATCAGCAGGACAATCTGCCACAGGGATTTGAAACATCCATCGCAACATGGAGAGCTCGGCAAGAACAAAAGCTCATCTCCAAAGCCAGTCCACAAATGTGGACTCCGCGGACGCAATAAACAAGTCCGCCAACACACCGCGGATACAACTTCCAATCCGTCCGGTTACCACAAGAGATGGCTAACTGCAAGGCCGTCGATCAAGCTGAGCACCGCCAACAGACCGCCAACACAGTCCGCTCAGGCCGCTCCACTAGATGCTCAAGTCCCTAAGACTTCCTTGGCCAAACACCATCCAGGCCGCAAACAGAGGCCGCACAGGCCGCTCCACAAGAACAGCCGAGTCACCAAGTCCAACCAGGTCGTCACCCAGGCCGCAACCATCAGTCCGCCCAGGTTGCGGACTCAGACTGCTCATGCAGCTCAGACCGCTCGGCCTGCTCCATCACCCACTTTCACTTCACAAATTTCAACATCCGCGACATGATGTTTACCTCCTATTGCTAACCGCAGAGTCCGCACTTTCCCTGACCGCAGTCAGAATCAAGTCCTGGCTTTCCAGCGCTATCCGCACAACCTACACAGCACTAGCCGATCAACTTCTTCAACCCGCGCAGATACCAAAATCCAGTCCGCAGCAACTATTCGCGAGTTCACTTACTGTTCATTCGCACATGCAATTGATGTGACAAGAGTTCCTATTTATAAGCACGATGAGGAGTGTAGTCACTGTCCTAGCCGATAGGATCACCGCCTCATCACGCAGCAAGAACAAGTGTATTCGCAAGCCGCGGATACTCATCCAGTCCGCCGCGACCTGTGCAAGATAGCCAGACCGCCTAAGCTTAACCAAGGTCGGACATCAACTCAGTCCGCCTTGTCGCCAAAGGCCAAGCCAGGACGCCTCCGCCAGCCGAACACCTCAGCAATACCTTGTCCGCCAATCCGCGGACGCAGCTCCAGTCCACAACCCAAGTTTGCAATCAAGGCACACTAGCCAGGCTGCCAAACTTGGCGGACACTCCATCAGTCTGCACGCCTTGCGGACTCAACTCCAGTCCTCATTCCCCAAGCTCGCAACCAAGGCACACGACACTGCTGCCGAGCTCGACGGACTGAGATGCAGTCTGCGCTTAACTGCGCGATCTCCCCAGACTGAGCCAAACCTGGACTTGGTTCAGAACCAACCAAGTCCACTCCACTGGCCACAAGGGCCAGTCCGCGCTTACTGGCGGACATTGGATCCAGTCCGCCTGCCCCGACGAACTCCAGCACCTGTCCGCACTAACTGGCGACCTCCGCGGCTTCCACTTGTCGCGCCACCAGAGCAAGACCAAGTCATCTGCCATGTCGGTCTATCGAGCTCTGGTTCAGTCCGCGCCTTGCGGGACTCCGCGGATACAGAAGCTATCCGCCTGCTTAACTTCTGGGAACAAGCTGCCTTCCGAGCATAAGCCGACCTGGCTGGCCGCCGCCTCTGTTCGTATAGTCCGCGTGAACAGACCACACATGCCGCCAAAGAACAAGCCGTCTGCAACCGCTCCGCCGACCTGGCTATCCGCCAGTCTTGTCCGCATAGTCCGCGCGGACAAATCGTCCAGGTCATCCAGTCACCCACTTTTACTTCACCATTTTCAACAATGAAGCCACCTAAATCACTGAACAAACTTCTTGAACTTACCAAAAAGTAAATAAAAGAAGAAGCTAGAGTGTTGTCGCATTAACTTAACATGGAATAGCAAATTGTTAAGAAAAAAGTTCATGAAAGCTCTGTGCGGGTCGAAACATCCATCCAACATCCCTCATTATCATGAGAAAATTAGAGAGTCACTATAATATATACCACGCTTTGAGAAGTTGCGATAGAGAGACTGGCTAGATCTTGTATGGATAAGTGGCATTCAAGTGGGCATTCAAAATATGAGAAGTGAAAGAACTTTATAGTTAAGCGTGCTCGGGCTGGAGCAACGCTTGTTGAGGCGAGCTTCTTATCAAGGAGGTCGGGTGATCGAATCCTGCCTCAACAACCTTTCGGATTTCCTGTGGTGGGACCGGAGATGGGCTGGGGTGTACGGCCCGCGGGCCAGATAAAGCCTATCGGGTGGACTCCCGGTGGGAGCCTTGGGCAGGTGCTGACTCCTGGCGCCAGGGTAGCAGGCAGGTGCTGATGCCTTTCCTGCATCACCTAGTATGGGCGCTTAACTGGATCACTATTCATCAAAGGGAGGTTGCGGCTTCCAACAACCCGCCTGTGGATGAAGAGGGGTTGGGGTGCATGGTCTGCAGACCGGTTGAGGCTGAACCCTTTCGAGCCTCGTAGAAGCTAAGTTATCAAAGGCGCGAGGCGTACCGAGGCGCAAAAGGCCCCTGGAGCCTAGGTGCAAGGCACAGGCATGCGCCTGATGCACGTGAGACACAAAAATGGGGGAAAAGGAAATTGAGCGAATTGGGCGGCCAATTCGCTGAAATTGTGCGAATTGGGCGCCCAATTCACTGAAATTGTGTGAATTGGGAGCCCAATTCGTTGAAATTGAGCGAATTCGCGGAATTTCGGCGAATTGGGCACCCAATTCGCTGATTTTCAACGAATTAGAAGCCCAATTCGCTCAATTTCAGCGATTTGGGTGCCCAAGTGCGCCTAGGCGGTGTCTCGGGTGCGTCTAAGATCATGTTTTTGCCTATATCAAAAAGTTTTTAAAAAAATAGCTTGAAAGGCCCGGGCGCGCCTTTGCCGCGCCGGGGAGCCTGTAAGGCGCACGCCTAGGCGCGCCTGGGCACGCCTGAAGAGCGCCTGGAGCACATCGCCCGCCTCAGCTGTACTGAGGCGCGGCGGGCTGTGCCTGGTGCGCCCGGCGCCTCAGGCGCGCGCCTTGACAACTATGCGTAGAAGGTGAGTCTGTCACGAGAAAGCATCGCAAACACTTGAGCTGAAGCCAACAAAGGAATCTCATCGTTCAAAATTTTCAAGTTCGCAAAGCAATCATCGAGGATGAATTGTCAATGCACTAAATGAGGAATCCCAAAATCAGCAATTGATCAAATCAACATTTATGACCACCCATCATAGTATTTATTCATCATAACATCTGATTCAATGTATGGCAGTAACCGTAATTAGGAACCTTCCCTTATCAAAGATATTTCAGAAACTAGATACAACAACAACACTCAATCCTTTGTCCCACTATAGTGGGGTCGGCTATATGGATCTTTTTGTCGCCATTGTGCCCTATCTTTTGTCATAATCTCACTAATGCCAAAGTACATCACGTCTTTCCTTATAGTTTCATTCCAAGTCTTTATTGGTCTACCCCTCCTTTGTTTAACATGCCTAGTGACTAGACTCTCATAACGCCTAACAGGTGCCTCTAATGGTCTCCTTTGTACGTGTCCAAACCATCTTAGACGAGCTTCTCGCATCTTCTCTGCAATTGGTGCTACTCCTGTCTTATCCCTGATACATTCATTCCTAATTTTATCCAATTTTGTGTGTCCACACATTCACCTAAGTATTATCATCTCTGTAACTCCCATTTTTTGCTCATGTAAACAATTCACTGTCCAACACTCAGAACCATAAAGCATCGCGAGTCTAATTGCAGTACAGTAAAACTTGCCCTTAAGTTTTAGTGATACTTCATGATCACATAAGAACTCTGACGCGCCTCTCCACTTCAACCAATCCTCTTGGATTCTGTGTCACATCTTTATCAATACCTCCGTTCTCTTGAACTATCGATCCAAGATATTTAAAACACTCAATATGGGAAATATCTTGATCACCCAACTTAATAATGAAGTCATTCGTCCTTCTTGTACTGCTAAATTTAAGCCCCATATACTCGGTCTTTGCCCCGCTCAACCTAAAACCCTTTTTTTTAAAGTATCTTGCCAATATTCAAGTTTTGCATTTACACCCTCGTGCATCTCATCAACCAAAACAATATCATCCGCAAAAAATAAACACCAAGGTATTGCTTGTTGGATATGTCTGGTGAGCTCATCTAAGATAAGGATAAAAAGATAAGGGCTTAAAGCTGAACCTTGATGTAAGCCAAGCGAATTCCTGTGTTAATCCTCCAGATGACTCACTAAAATAATTTGTAATGCGAAAGAGAACGAATTTTGAACCTTAATCTTTGATTATTTCTCCTTCATACCCACTTTGTAGCCAATGGAGCATTGGAAAAGGAGATACTGATCAGATCCCTCAGGTTAGAGGATCCTCCATAATCAATAAAAATATTTTCCTCTCCCTTTTCGCAAAGATGCTCAAATTTTTGAAGACACATTATATATATTATAGGTTTTGTATCATCATTAACACGCTTCAAGAAAGCTCCAAATCAAAATAGTGATCTCATCAAGAGTTCCTCTAGCCCATAAGGAAGTTTCGGGTGGGTTGGAAATGCGAGCACTTGCGGCGGAGGAAGAAAGGGACTTTTTAATGCACTATATCGGGAAACTATCGGTATCCGCCTACAAAGACGATGAGAACCCAATGTCTCTTGTTGAACGAGGCGACAACCAAGCAGATGATCAAAAGAACCTAGAACCATTGAAAATTTTGCAATGTGTTTATACTAGTTAGGAGTCATTTTCCAAGTGATTCTTTACAAATATATAATTGAATTTAGAGTCTCTCAACCTCAGGTAATTGCAGCCCCCCCTGACTACAGAGATGTGCAGGTTATGACTCAAAACATTTTGCCTCATGAATCTAATAATCAACATTGGGGTGTGTATGAGCAATTCTCGGCTTCAGAGAGCCCGAGAATCATGCGATGAGATACCACATCAAAATATCAAATGATAAGACATGCTCAGCCATTGTTAGCCGATTTGAAAGTGAAATATTATAGGGCAAAAGCAGGAAAACATGCAAGCATGCTCTTTTGAAAATTCACAAGCTTTCATGTCATGTGATTGCATGAATTGACAAACATGTTCTATAAAATAGTAAAATTTGATAAATTCATTGTTTCTTAGATGTAACTCGAGCATTATTAGAATTGAATTCAAAGCCAGCAACAAATCTCTGTAAATCTCCCTAAAAAATATTGATTTTTAACTTCACACATAAAATGAATGAAAGCAAACTCACAATTTGTCAATAAGAGTACTACTCTGCTAAAGAGAATGATTTTATATACCAACACAAGTGTTCAGTAGCAATACCCATGATTCAGTAGAATGAATTCCATGGCTTCTTCAATCAAATCTCACTTCTTGAGGTCGCAGAGCTCAACCAGCTCCCATGATTCAGTGGTCTTATCGCGGGTATCGGTCCTGTAAAGAGCCAGCGAAGAGATCTCGAAGGTAAGGCCATTAATGCCGGCATCAATCTCCTCCGCTCGCTTCGAAGCCCTCTCCTTCTCCTCCTCTCCTAAATCCCCATAAATGAGGCTCAAATGGGGCATATAAGCTGGAATCCACAACAATATCCCCACCAAAAAATGATCAACAAATGGCTGCAAGTAAAATCGGAGGTTATAAGTTGATAACTACTCTATGTTGCACTACTTACGAGTGGAGCTCTTGTATCCAAAATGGCTGCAGCAGTGAGAGCTGATTTCTTTCACCTGAAGGATTGAAGACACGATCGTGTTAGGGTTCCGATAAGAAGAGGAGAGGAGATGGGGAAGAGATGAGCGCACGTGCGTGCGTGCGTGCGTGCCTGGGGAGAGGGATCTAGGAGGAGGTAGACGCACTGGTAGAAGACGGCGCCGTGAGAAACGGCGGAGATGCGGGCGGTGAAGGGATTGATTGAGGCGGCGGAGGAATGGAGGAATGCGATGGCGTCGTTGCGGTGGAGGCGGAGATCGCCGACGACGGTGATGTGGGGATCGAAAGCGGGGCCGCCGAACTCCGAGCGGAGGGAGAACATTAGGGATTTGAAGCGTCGGTTGACATCTGGCGGGGGTATAGCCCACACCGAGAAGAACTCTTCAGAATTATCGGCCTCCTCCAGCTTCGCTGTTTCTGCCATGGACGCCGGTAAGTTGGGAAGACAGAATACTCTGGAGCCAACAGAGAAGGAAGACAGGGATAGGGCTGAGCATATTATTCGAAACTTGAAAGTCGCTCGAAAATCGTTTGAAAATTGAGTCGAATCGGAGTCGGTTAAAATTGATTCGACTCAATTTGAGTCGATTCAATTTGACTCGAATCTGATTTCGAGTTGATTTCGAGTCAGTCCTGAATCGCTCGAAAAATGATTCGAATCAACTCGAATTAATTAAAAAAATTATGTATTTGTTAATATATTCTTATTTTTAAGATTAAAAATAACAAAATGTACACCTAAATAAAAAGAATGAATGCTTTAAATGTTTAATTTGCTAAATTTATAGCTTGCCCAATTTAATTTTGAGCAAACAATGAATAAAACGAAAAATTACTCAATTTCGAGCTGATTTGATTCGATTTCGAGTCAACCCGATTCGATTTCGAGCCGACTCGATTTGATTTCGAGCTGACTCGGAATCGAGTCATTTCGAGTCGAGCCGACTCGACTCGAAATCAATTTCGATTTCGAGTCGATTTCGAGCCGAGTTCGAGTCGAAAATTTCGATTTCGAGCCGAGCCAAAATCGCTCGAACTCGACTCGATATCAGTCGTAGATAGGGAGGAAGCAAAGTATCGGACACCCGGGCTTCCTTAAATTCTTGAGCTCAAAGGAAAATTAGTTTATTTTCTTGTCAAAGATATATTTTATGATAATGATGTTTTTGATCAAATTCATCGGAATAAATAAGCCGCGCCAAATGAAATCCGGATGCAGTGAGGCAGGATCGCCTATACATAGCCTAAATCCGTGCAAGACGATCTCCCTTTCTTGCTATTGTTATCAACACTTGTAGATTTGGCTATAAGCACTTGAATTTAGGTATTTTTTCTCTTCCAATAGATAGGGTGTATTGAAATCCACCCGCCTCCTCTCGCCTCCACGTCTGCATCCGCTCTCCTGGTAGATTTCTCGGTCGCTCCCCTCTTGTCGGCAAGGGATTCCTTCGACCGCCTCTCGGCTGTAAAAATTCTCGTTTGTATGATGCTCACTCGCCTGGTTCTTTTAAATCGCTGATTCAGGGAGGTATCAATGCCCTAGCTCACCCTATTCATGTAACACCCCAAAAACTGTAAAACAAAACGTAAAGGTGGCTATTGCCGGGCAATAGTGGGTATCGCTGGCAATAACAACCAACGCACTTGACGCCCTCGGCGCACTCGACGCTTTCAACGAATCGTCGAGTAAGCTATCAGAGTGATGATAGTGGGTATTGCGTGGCGATATCGCCGCGTGGCGTCTAGACACGTGACGGATGGCCGACAAGCGGCCGACGAGCGGTGGTTGGCTGGGGTCAAAGCGGCTGCCGACGATATCGCCTAGGCGATAGCGAATATCGTCCGGCGATAGCGTTAAATTTGACTTGTCAGCTGAAATCGTAGCCATTCATTCCTATTGAAGAGAGAATCTTGTGGCTGGGATAAATCTCGAGATCACTTAAGCAGAGGAGTGGAGAAAAGAGAAGTCATTTCCCTTCTCTCACTCTCTCTCCTCCTTTTCATCAAGGTCTTGGAAAGACCTAAGGAAGAAGAAGGCTGAAGCTTTGTAAGCTTAGTAAATGAGATCCTGTGGTCGGAATCAAGAACCGAGGCAAGATCTGTGAAGAGGAAAGTGAGGCGCTCTTTTCCAGCCGTATAGAAAGCTTGTTCATGGCTTCGAAACGAACTATGTTGAAATTTGTGAAGTGGAAAGTGGGTGATGGGCAGGCCGGGCAGACTGAGCGGCCTGTGCGGACTGAGTCCGCGGCTTGGGCGGACTACTAGTTGCGGCCTGGGTGCCTTGGCTTGGCTGTTCTTGAGGAGCGGCCTGTGCGGCCTGGTGTGCGGCTTGATCGGTCTGTTGTGTGGCCTGGTTGGCCTATGCCCGAGGATGTCGGGCTTCTGGCGAAACAGACTGAGTGGACTGCGGTTTGCGGGTTGTAGGCAGTGCTTTGTTCAGCAGTCGTGGTTGTGCAAGCTTGTGTTAACCGACGGATTGAGTGTTCTATCCGCGGGATGCTTTGCGGACTGGTGAGTCCGCGGTGTCCGCTGTTGCGGACTGGCCTTGGAGTTTGGTTGTGGCCTTTTGCCGAGCTCTGGTGGTACAGCAGGTGTTAGCTGCTGTGGAGGACTGCGCGGACTGATGTCGGAGTCCGGCAGGTGGCCGATGTCTTGGCAGCTGTGCGAGTAGGGCTTACGAGCTTTGCCTTTTGGCGGTGTGTTTGGCGATCTGCTTTGGGGCAGGCAAACTGGGCCTTGTCCGCCGAGCTTGTGCTTGCTCTTGGTGGTTTTCTGGACTTGGTCACATTCAGTGACAAGTTCAGTATGTCCGCAGTATCTGCCGAGTCCGCTGTTCACCGGGGGGACTACCTGATTGGTCGTGGACTTGGGGCGGATGGAGGCTTGGCTTTCGAGCTGTGCGAATTGCCTCCTTGTCCACACATATAGTGTGCGGACTGTCGTAGTGGTGGCTATCCTTGTGAGGTGTTTGCGGGCTATGCGTACAGGTGCCTTGTCTGCATAGTTTGGGCGGACTGATGCGAGTTTACCTGTTGGTAAACATCTTCGTTGTTGCTCCTGGGGGGTTTTCTTGGAATCCGGCTAAGTCCATGCGGACTCAGCGGACGGGTCTTTGCTAGTGCGCGAGCTGGGGTGGTGATTCTATTCACTAGGGTGGTGACCACACTCCTCACCTCGCCCATAAATAGACCCCCCGGTACATCTACAGTAACTGAGTGAACAGTAAGTAGGGCTTGGTCAAGTGTTGCGGTCTGCGGTTTTCTGTCCGCGTGGGTTGAGTAGAGCTGATGGTTTGCTGTGTGCAGGTCGCGCAACCAGCTTCAAGGAGCCAGGAGTTTGGCTTTGACTTCGGTCAAGTACATTGAAGTGTGCGGTCTCAGCTGGTCGCTTCTGCAGCTTGTCAGTTCTCTGCTTCAGCTTTTCCAAGTTCCAATAACCTATCCGCCGGTCTCAGGAGGGTAGGCGGTCTGTTCTTCAGTTCATCAGCAGGCAGCGAATAACGGTGTGTCCGCGCGACCTCGCGGTCTCGGCGGACTTCGTGCTTTATTCGGCGTGTAGCAGCTTCAGCTCAGGCGCCTTCGGCGACCTTGGCGGACTGGGCGGTCTCGGCGGTCTCCAGTGCTGTCCGCCCGACTTGTTTTGTGCTTTCTGTTTGTAGCTTGTATACTAGCGAAATCATGTCTCGCTATGTATACCTTGCCTTGTAAAGAAGTGTGAATGAATATAAGACATGCTTGTTCTTCCATTTGCGTTTGGTGTTAAGCTTGTTCTCTGGGCTTCCGCATGATCAAGGTGTTAACTGGATAGTTCTGAGAATATTAATTTTGCTTTAGGCTATCTTGCTGAGCACTTTGAGAAAATTCAACATGGAATCAGAGCCAGGTTCAGTTGCTTGAGCGGTGATCAACCTGTGTTATTGCTCTGTGCTTGAGCGGTGATCAACCTGTGTTGTTGCTCTGTGCTTGTTGGAAGCTTAGCCAAAGGTTGTTGCAATGGAAGGGAGCTATGCAAGAGGTCTAGGTATTGAGCTCTTGACCACGACTAACTTCAAGAAGTGGAAGCCATATATGAAGAGTTTTCTTCTTGTCGAGGAGCTATGGGAGGTCTTCGGTGGTGACGACAGACAAGAAGTCACTGCTGCTTTTGGGACTACTGAGCAGGTAAGGCTCTGGAGAAAAATAAATGCAAAGGCGGAGTTTGTTCTCAAGAGGGCTGTTTCACCAGAACTGTTTGATCACATCATTGGATGTGAGTCTGCTGCTGATATTTGGACAACTATTAATGAGTTATTCAATAGGAAGAATGTGGCAAGGCTTCAGTTCCTGGAGAATGAGTTGGCAAGGGAAACTCAAGGAGACCTGAACATCTCAAAGTTTTTTCTGAAGATAAAGAGTCTGTGTGCAGAGATATCAGCGCTTGATCCTGATAAGCCTATCTCTGAAGCCAAGTTGAAAAGGCACATAATTCGCGGCTTGCGGAAGGAGTATGTTGCCTTTGTGACATCAGTTCAAGGTTGTGCTACTCAACCATCTTTGCTGGAGCTTGAGAATCTGCTTGCTTCATAGGAAAGCTTGGCAAGGCAGATGGCTGGAGTCACTGTCTCTTAGGAGAGCAGTGAAACACTCTTCACGGGCAAGAAGAAGAAGGGATGGGAAGGGAAGAAGAAGAAGACTGCTGCTGAAATTGAGTCTTCAACTTCTTATCAACCGGAGAGGAGCGCTGCTCCTAAGAAGGATTGGAAGAAGAACTTGAAGTGCTACAGGTGTCATCAGCGGGGACACTTCAAGCGTGACTGCAAGGTCAAACTGCAGCCTGGGCATGTTGTAGGCAAGGAGTAAGCTTGCTCTAAGAGTGAGGAAGCTGGATGGGGCGGAGCCTTCATGACGGGCACTTGTGTTCGTGCCTTATCCGCTGTCGACTTCAATGACGAGTGGATCGTGGACTCCGGGTGTGGTCATCACCTCACCGGAGACAAGTCGAAGTTCTCTTATCTCTGCAAGCCTACTCAGGTAACGAAGCTATCATAACTGCTGATAATACTGTTTATGCAGTAGAGAAAGAGGAGGTTGTGTTTTTGGGTAGTGATAAGGGGTCACTCACGTTAAGGAGTGTGTATCACGTACCGAGCATGAAGAAGAACCTCTTCTCTGTGACCAATGCGGTCGACGCGGGTTATCACGTTCTGTTTGGGCCAACAGAAGTGAAGTTCCTTCGCAACGTATCAGCGGTTAAGGCTGATGTTGCTCATGTTGGGAGGAGAGTGAAGAACTTGTTTGTTCTTGCAACTAGCTCTTATGTTGATCGGATGAGAGCTAACGATAGCGCTGCTATATGGCACGAGAGGCTGGGGCATGTAGGAATGGATAAGTTGAAAGTTATGGCAAATAGATGTCTTGTAAGAGGCTTGCCTATGCTATCTTCATTTGGCGACGATCACGTTTGCGCGGGATGTCAGTACGGCAAGGCTCATCGCCTTCCGTTTGATAAATCACAAACGAGGAGCAAGAGACCATTGGAGTGCATCCATGGAGACTTGATGGGACCAACCGCCACTGCTAGCCTTGGTGGGAGCAGATACATGTTTCTGCTGATTGATGACTACTCAAGATACACTTGGGTATATTTCTTGAAGGAGAAGTCTGAAGCCTTCCGATTGTTTGTAGAGTTCAAGGAGTTGATGGAGGGTCGGCTTGGCTTGCGGATCAAGAAGCTTAGAATAGACAACGGTGGTGAGTTTATCTCCTCTGAGTTTTCTAACTTCTGCAAGAAGCACGAGATCCAACGAGAGCTCACTTGTGCTCATACTCCACAACAAAATAGAGTAGCGGAGCGGAAGATTCATCATCTGACGGAGATTTGCAAATGCTGGCTTCATGCGAAAGACATTCCTAGGTCCTTCTGGGTAGAGGGGATGTCTTGTGCTTCTTACGTCATCAATCGGATGCCGTTCAGCCCGATCAACATGAAGACTCCTTTTGAGCTGTTGCTGAAGGAGAAGCCCAGTGTGGAACACCTTCGGGTTTTCGGATCAACTTGCTATGTGCATGTCCCGGATGCTTCAAGGACAAAGCTTAATGCAAAAGCAAGAAAGCTTGTCTTTGTTGGCTATGATGAGCGGAAGAAGGGATGGAAATGCATGGATCCTACAACAAAGAAGTTTGTTGTATCAAGAGACGTGGTCTTTGACGAACTGACATCGTATGGAGGTGGCTCGGTAGAGCTAACAGAAAGCAAGGTTGATGGAGAGCAGAAGGTGGCTGCTGAAGTTCTGGAAGAGGAGCTTATTGTTTCACCAGCAGCTCCTGTTGCTTCAATTTCTGGTGTTGAGGCTTCTGGCTCAGGAAGCAGAGGGGAGCATTGCTCAAAGCTTGCCTTAAGGTGGTGTTGAGCTTGAAGAAGCAAAAGAGGTAGTGAGCAAGGAACAACCTCTTTGGAGATCGAAGAGGGTTGTGAAGCCACCAGCTCGGTACTGTGATGGGAATGCAGTGAGCTTTGTCTCCTGCTTCTTTGCAGGTCCTCTGGATGAGCGAGAGCCTGCAAACTTCAATGAGGCCACTGGAGTCAAGGAGTGAGATGATGCCATGAAGGAAGAGATTGCTTCTCTCAAGAAGAATGAAACCTGGGATCTTGTGCCCAAGGTTGATGGCATTACTCTAGTGACTTGCAAGTGGGTGTATAAGTTGAAGAAGAAGGCTGATGGGAGCAATGATAGATACAAAGCTCGTCTGGTTGCTCGAGGATTCTCACAACAGTATGGAGAAGACTATGAGGAGACATTTAGTCCGGTTGCAAAGATGACTTCGATTAGAGTGGTGATCGCCTTGGCTGCTTGCAAGGGATGGAGGATGTGGCAGCTTGATGTGAAGAACGCTTTTCTTTATGGAGAGATTGACAAGGACATCTTCATGGATCAACCACTTGGATTTGTTTCTGAAGTTCATCTGGACTATGTCTGCAAGCTCAGGAAGGCTCTCTACGGGTTGAAGCAAGCTCCTAAAGCTTGGTATGGAAAGATAGCAGAGTATCTTCAATTCTGCGGTTATCTTGCTTCCAACTCGGATTCAAGCTTGTTCGTCAAGAAGAAGGGGGAGCTTCAAGTCTTGGTCCTGTTGTATGTGGATGATATGATTGTCACAGGAAATTCGGAGGAGGAAGTAGCTAGGCTCAGGGCTGAGCTGGCTATACGCTTCGAGATGAAAGACTTTGGAGAGCTTCATCACTTTCTCGGTCTTGAAGTGGAGAGGAAGAGTGCGGAATTCTCATTTGCCGGAAGGGATATGCGGATCACATTGTAAGTCAATTTGGCATGAGCGAAGGGAAGAGTTGCTCTACTCCACTGGAACATGGGCTGAAGCTTCGACGAGATGAAGGAAGGATTCTTCCTGATCCCTTGGTGTTCAGGGCTCTTGTAGGTAGCTTGATCTACATGACGATTACAAGGCCAGACATTGCTTACGCTGTTGGCCAAGTAAGTCGGTTTATGACTGAACCAAGGAAGTCTCATCTGGTGGCGGTTAAGAACATTTTGAAGTATGTCAAGACAACTTCTGATATGGGACTCCTCTAAAGTAGATATGCGGACTTTGCTTTGCTTGGATACACGAATGCTGACTTTGGTGGTGACTCGGATGATCGGAGGTCAACTTCGGATTATGTGTTCACTTGTGGATCAGCTTGCATGTCGTGGTGTAGCAAGAAGCAGGACTCAGTGTCCGTGCCAACTACAGAAGCTGAGTATAAGGCTTCGGCCTTGGCTGCTCGGGAAGCCATCTGGTTAAGGAGGCTTGTAAAGGATGTTCATGAAGAAGTGCAAGGGCCTACTTTGCTCCAGGGCGACAATGAGAGTGCTTTCAAACTGGTAAACAATCCAGTGTATCACGCAAGGACCAAACATATTGAGATCGAGCACCACTTCATAAGGGAGAAGGTGTTGGAGGGATCTCTTCTGGTCGGGCATGTTCAGAGTGAAGATAATCTTGCTGACATCTTCACGAAGCTGCTGTCGAAGGGACCTTTTCAGCGGTTACGTAGCTTGCTGGGCTTGATCACCACTTCTCACTTCAAGGGGGAGTGTTGAAATTTGTGAAGTGGAAGTGGGTGATGGGCAGGCCGGGCAGACTGAGCGGCCTGTGCGGAATGAGTCCGCGGCCTGGGCGGACTGCTAGTTGCGGCCTGGGTGCCTTGGCTTGGCTGGTCTTGAGGAGCGGCCTGTGCGGCCTGGTGTGCGGCTTGATCGGTCTGTTGTGCGGCCTGGTTGGCATATGGCCAAGGATGTCGGGCTTCTAGCGAAACAGACTGAGCGGACTGTGGTTTGCGGGGAATAGGCAGTGCTTTGTTCAGCAGTCGTGGTTGTGCAAGCTTGTGTTAACCGGCGGATTGAGTGTGCTATCCGCGGGATGCTTTGCGGACTGGCGAGTCTGCGGTGTCCGCCGTTGCGAACAGGCCTTGGAGTTTGGTTGTGGCCTTTTGTCGAGCTCTGGTGGTACAGCAGGTGTTAGCTGTCGTGGAGGACTGCGCGGACCGGTGTCGGAGTCCGGCAGGTGGCCGATGTCTTGGCAGCTGTGCGAGTAGGGCTTGCGAGCTCTGCCTTTTGGCGGTGTGTTTGGCGATCTGCTTCGGGGCAGGAGGACTGGGCATTGTCCCCGAGCTCGCGCTTGCTCTTGGTGGTTTTCTGGACTTGGTCACATTCAGTGACAAGTTCAGTGTGTCCGCAGTATCTGCCGAGTCCGTTGTTGACCGGGCGGACTGCCTGATTGGTCGTGGACTTGGGGCGGATGGAGGCTTGGCTTTCGAGCTATGCAGACTGCCTCCTTGTCCGCACATATAGTGTGCGGACTGTCGCAGTGGTGGTTGTCCTTATGAGGTGTTTGCGGGCTATGCGGACTGGTGCCTTGTCCGCATAGTTTGGGCGGACTGATGCGAGTTTGCCTGTTGGTAAACATCTTCGTTGTTGCTCCTAGTAGGTTTTCTTGGAATCCGGCTAAGTCCATGCAGACTCAGCGGACGGGTCTTTGCTAGTGCGCGAGCTGGGGTGATGATTCTATTCACTAGGGTGGTGACCACACTCCTCATCTCGCCTATAAATAGACCCCCCGGCACGTCTACAGTAACTGAGTGAACAGTAAGTAAGGCTTAGTCAAGTGTTGCAGTCTGCGGTTTTTTGTCCGCGCGGGTTGAGTAGAGCTAACAGTTTGCTGTGTGCAGGTCGCGCAGCTAGCTTCAAGGAGCCAAGAGTTTGGCTTTAACTTTGATCAAGTACATTGAAGTGTGCGGTCTCTGCGGTCTCAGGTGGTCACTTCTTTGACTTGTCAGTTCTCTACTTCAGCTTTTCCAAGTTCCAATAACCTGTCCATCGATCTCAGGTGGGTAGGCGGTCTGTTCTTCAGTTCATCAGCAGGCAGCGAATAACGGTGTGTCCGCGCGACCTCGCGGTCTCGGCGGACTCCGTGCTTTATTCAGCATGTAGAAGCTTCAGCTAGGGCGGCTTCGGCGACCTTGGCGGACTGGGTGGTCTCCAGTGTTGTCCGCCCGGCTTGTTTTGTGCTTTTTGTTTGTAGCTTGTGTACTAGCGAAATCATGTTTCGCTATATATACCTTGCCTTGTAAAGAAGTGTGAATGAATATAAGACCTGTTTGTTCTTCCATTTGCGTTTGTTATTAAGCTTGCTCTCTGGGCTTCCGCATGATCAAGGTGTTAACTGAATAGTTCTGAGAATATTATTTTGGCTTTAGACTATCTTGCTAACCACTTTGAGAAAATTCAACAAACTACGTGGGTAACGATCTTCCTTCTTGGACAAGTGAAGTCTTCCTTTTGCATATGCATGAAATCCCACACCAAAAGGTGGAAAAGCAAAGGGAATTCTGATTGGGTTGATACGTGATATCCTCGAGTAGTTTTGCATATAGAATCTGAAAATTACGGTACAAAATAGGCATGTTGTGTGAAGCCCATACAGAAGGGTTGGTCTGGATTGCTGATGTTTAAATTTGCGTGTCGGAGAAGACTCAGAGTATAAATGGGTAGTTTATGAAGTCTGAAGGGTTGTGCCTGTGAATGAGAGTAGCAGGAAGTACTAGAGCCACTCTCCAGGAAAATACCATGGTTTTTGGATAACTGTGGATATCGCTGGGCGATAGTGAGTATTGCTGGCGATAGCTCTTAATGTGCTATATTTTGTGAAAGTCCAGTTTTTCTGGCACTGCAGGATGCTGTAGGTTTTTTTTGTACAGATGTTCCAGTTATGGTTGTGTCTGGGTGCAGAAAGAGAAATTTTGTTGTTAACGTCAGACGATAGTGGCTATCGCTGACGATAGCTCCCAGATAGCACTTTTATTACGAAGCCTGTCTCTCGAGAACCATGTGGCTAGTTTGTGAGCTGTAGCCTGGGTGCATAGCTCTGGTGGCCGTGAGAGTCATCTATTTAAATATAATGTGGTTATGTTTAAACTCCGCAGGAAAGGGGATGTGACCCGCGACTGTCCATTTAGCCATGGAAGTTGGACTTTCGGCTATGGCATGGCGATGTGAGGAATGGGAAAAGACTGAACTGTACCCGTCCTATGTCAGGTTAATAGACCTAGTTAATGCTGACAGTAGGGAGGAGAGTCTTGGCTGTATGCTAGACATTAATGCTCATAGGTTACCGTCAGTCTCAGACTTTTGTATGGTGGTGAGACCCTGGATATCCGGTAGACCGATGATGTGCCCTGAGTGCACGGAACGTTTGACAATGGATGCAGATGTTTGTGATATATTGAATGGTGTTTAAATTGTACCTTCTTGTGATATGTCAATGGTTAGTTACTATATATGCTTGTAGTGAAGGAATACTGCTGCCCCGGGTATGGGGTAGGGTCGTTATAAATTGGTCAGCTAAAGCTGATCATTGCCTTGTTTGTCATCCTTGTGGTGGATTATCCATGTGTAGATGTTGGAGAGTCGAGCGAGAAATAACGGGTTGCAGCCCTGTGATGCTATGCCGGCCCTCAAAGACCAAGCGAAGTGCTTTTAGTGTTTTTCATGTGTGGTCGGTCTGTGCGTCGATATCTGTAAATCACTCCTTTTGGGGAAAACATTTGTAAGGCCTTAAGGTCGTAACTTTTGTGTATTTTTGTAAAACATTCCTGATTGTATATTAGTGGACATTCACAAGAATTGAGTTCGGGTAACCATGAAGCTTCCGCTAGAATGCTTTGAGTTAGGATTCAATTAGTCTTTTGATATTAACATGTAACTCCACCGCCTGTCTGTGGGATATGGCGTGGGGCCCCGACCAGACCCTATATTATATTTCTTTTGATGGATGGAGGTGTTACAATTTAGTATCAGCTTGTCTCGGTCTTCTTTCTGCGAATTCGTGGTCGAATTATTTTGACGGGTGGCGAGCACATGTATGTGCTTACCGTTATAACAAAATGAACTCAAGAATGTGCACTTAGGAATGAAAATACACATATTTGAGGAACTTGTGTGTTTCTATGATTGCTTTTTGCAATATTATTAGATACTGAATTGTGTGTTTCATGATTATAGGCAACTAGCAGTGGTGCGGGGCAGGGGGAACCCCAGTTCCTGGCAGAGAGCAATGCACCAACCGAGGTGCCTGCACCTCCTCCTTCTGCATCAACGGTTCGAATGATAGATGATGTGGTCTTAGTAATGATCAACGCCCAATACAAAAGGCATGTGCAGCCCCCGACCTCGATGGCGGCTTCGGTGCCGGTCGGTGTACTTGAGCAGATTGCAAGGAAAAGAGCATCGTCTCAGTCATTGAATATGTGTTTGATGCAAGGAACGTACACGGTGGAGGAGTACTTGTATGCATTTGTTCTGTTGAGGCAACATGCAATGTTTCTGTTTTGAAACTGAGGAAACGAAGATCACCACATTTTATAATGGTTTGCGCCTTGATCTCTGACTATTGTTGATCAATCCTAAGTTAATGGGATTCCAGTCATTGGTGGAGTCAGCTAGATCGTTGGAGATGAAATTGGCAAAAGTCCACCAAAAGCCAGAGTTCAAGGTACTTAGTTCAAGGTATCGACGGTGGAAGAAGAAGTCTAAAACTTCCGAACCGGCTCTTTCTTCCCTTACGTCTGGAGCAACATCTAGGAAGAGTCTAGCTCGACATATTTGCTATACTTGTGGCAAGAAATGACATCTTGCCCGAGAATGTCGTGATGGTGTCCCAAGGACGAAGAAAGCTAAGTTTGGAGAAGTTGTAGGGAGAACTCCCCTTACATGCTACACGTGTGGCAAAGAGTTTAACGCCCCAGTTTTTCTGTTAATTTTAATCCTCGTAATGACATCATTATGACGTCAGGGCGTTACGTTAACGTGAGATGTTGACGCCTTGTCGTTAGTGCGTAATTGCGTTTGTCGGGACGAGCCGACCAAATCTTGGAAATTTCGTCGAATTTGGAGAATTTTGCGTTACAAAGTTAAAATAAATTATTTCTGATTTGCCCGACAAGTTTCGTCGCGATCCGAGCATTTTTGGAGTCTTGACGCGCGTTTGTATTATTTATGTTTGTCGTAAACTTTAGGAATTTATAACTCGAGATTTGTGCGTCGGATTTTGGTTTCGTCTTCATCGTTGGATTCGTAGCGTCAGTGTTCGCCTACGGTGTAAATTTCGTTTAATTCGGCGCGCGTTTGGGCCTCCGTTTTGGACTTTTATTTTCTTGTTCAAAATATAAATATGATTATTATAATATTAAATCAGTATTCAAAAATGAAAAGAACTATTCATCCCTAAAATTTGATCAAGGGTATATTTGCAAAATCCACTATTCATTAGGACAAAAACCACTGTTCATGCAATTTAGTTCTCGGGTAGTCCTTAGTTCTTCTCGAGTAGTCTGCAGCCCTTCCCGATAAGCCTGAAACCTGTACTCGAGAACTTAAAACCCTTTTCAGGAAATTCTGAAGCTAGGTCTCGAGAGGTCTAAGATTGTTCTCACGAAATCACTGCCCCCTTCTCGAGAAATTTTATACTGGTCTCGAGAAATTCGAAGTTCATCCCGAGAAATCCGTGTCAGCCTGCTTCCGGACGCCATTTTGAGGGTTAAAACTACATCATATGGAAAAATGGTTAACATGGATTTTGTTCATCTTGACGAGATCTACAACTTTCATGTTGATCACGTTTCGATTCGGAGCAATATTTAGCCTCTATTTTTATTTTTCGCGTGCCCGCTCTTAAATTGTCCGCAATTCGTCTCCTTCCTGTTTAGACAAAAGAATATATATATATATATATATTCATATACTTAAAAATAAATAGAACAACTTCATCTTCTTCCTTAAGTCTAGATCGAACCAGAGAGCGAGACTGACGACGAGGGTTCTAAGTTCGTGAAGCTTCGGATCGCCGCCGTCAGAGCAACGGTGCTCGGGATAGCAAACCGAGCATAGATCCGGAAAACTTTCGTCGAGATCTTCACGATCGTGGTAAGTATTTGTTGTTTCGTGGAAGTTTTTCTTTAGGGTTTTCGGCTCTAACCTCTCTTTTGGCCTTAATCTTGTAGATTCCGCTTCCCCCCGTCTTCTTTTGTCTGGATCTGTGGCGTGGTGTGAATTGGATGACCGATTGGAGTAGAAACCGAGACATGTGGTGTTCTTGCTCTTTTCTTCCAAATTTTAGTCATATTTCTTAGATTTGACATGTTTAAGTTAACCTTATCATCGAATTTCTAGTTAATTATCTTGGATTATTACGTATGTTTTACCTAGAACCATTTCTCCCAAATTTTATCTCGTAGATTCGGTAAATAAATATAGTTGTCGTGTCACTTTAACTATCGAGTTATTTTGATCGTTGTGACACCTCGTGCATCCCGTTGTTTTGATCGTACCTTACCTTGCTTAACCCTTACAATGTCCTTATGCAGTCCAAATCGTTTGTTGACCCTCTTTGAAATCTTGTCGGGTAAGTCCTAGATAATAAGTGTCCTTTTGATGTATCGGTTTCATTAAGAGTCGATTTTTAGTTTGTTGACTGTTAGTCTATGTTGAATAAAAGAAACTCTGCGTAGATAAATATATAACTAAAGAAAACTTTGATGATCTGTGCGCGTTGAGATTTCTCCCTCGGAACAGTGTCTTATGGTTGAGTCTGTGCTCGTTGTGGACCTTCATCCCCGACACATTACCTTAGTCGTTGGTCTGTACGCGTTGGGGTTTCTCCCTCGGCATGGTGCCTTTTGGCTGGGTTTGTACGCGTTGTGAACCTTTTTTTCCTGGCATAGTACTCTTTTCTATTGAGCTGATCAGTCTCATTTTAAATGATGAATGACATGAATAATAAAGAAAGATGAATATATGAACTTCTGATATTTGACACTCTGTTTTGTCCAGTTGTTGTGATTAGCCTTTCTTGCTCGGCTAGATTTACTGTTTTGTTTCTGTTGCTTTGCTACTGACCTTTTATTGCAGTCGTCTTGTTGGTTTTTGTTCACCTTGAGGTTTGTTGGTCTTCCTTTTACTCTTTTGCATCACTTGTAGTTTGCTTCTGAGGTGTTCTTCTTTTTAATGCCTCAGGTCCAGAGCAGTAGCAGGTTTAGCTGACAGAGTTATGCTTCTGGTGCTGCGAGTTGCTACGGCCGTTTGTTTCCACCGTAGAGTGTTGTGGTAGTTATTTTGTTAGACATGACTGTTTCTCTATGGGTTCGTGTCAGTTGTTGACGCTCATAGTCTTAGACTTCTTATGACAGTTTACTTGTTACTTTTAGTGTTGTTACTTATTGTTTGTTTATACTTGCTCTTTGAGAAGGTTTTATGTTAGGATGCATGTAGTTACTTTTAAGTATACAAAGTTTCATACTGAAATGTTTGCATTGCATAACTTTGAAACTGTAAACACACTAATTTGAAGCGCTATAGAAAATCTCTTTTATTCATACTAAATTTAGAAGTCATATCTCATTGCATTTTTTGTTATGTGCTCATCTCATATAGGTTAATAAACGAATCAAGCTTAGTATTTCCCGCTACATAAATCTATATTTTCTCACCTATGGACTAGTTGTTCCACCTGACCAAGGGACATGGTTAGTAAACTCAAGAACTTAAATATATTTTTAACTTAAAACATAAGGCTCTTCCATTAAAGTAAATGTGAGGACATGGTTGTCTAAACGTCTGCAGTTGTCCCCTACACGGTGTGACATCACGACGCGTATTTTCTCTTACTTTGAAGTATTATTTAATACGGAGAAAATGCGGGTTGTGATAGTTGGTATCAGAGGTAGGTTTTGCAAGAGGGTTGGTTAGTTTGGCAAGCCAGTCGAACAACTTTTCCTTAAGCAAAACTCTAATCGTATCATTTCATTGCATACACAAACTGATATGTCATCCGTAGATCTTGATGGAAGCATGAACACTAAACTTATAGCATGATAAGAAGTATATGAGGCATATTATGTAGTATGAGATGCATAATTTGTGTTTGTATATAGATCCACCATAGGTGGCAACATGTGACGGTTATGTAGTATGAGATGCATAACCATCATCACATGGCTGCCCATTAGCACATTTTACATTTCGTTACATACAATATTGAAAGTCCACTTAGTGTCAACTACCTTCACCTATGGGGGGGGGGGGAATAGGTGTCTTGCAGCGTTTTTGCGGAATTAAAATCATACCTGCACACGAAAACAAAACAACATAGCACAGAAATGACACAAGCAAATTATAGTGGTTCCCCGATTTGGGTACGTTCACTTTCCCCTTTCGACCTATCTCCCAACCAGGGACGACTCGGTCACTTCACCAACAGGATTGAAATCCAATCCTTGCACTAACGGAAGGAACCCTTCCACACGTAGGAGTCACCACTCCCACAACACGGGTTGCACCCAACCCTTACAACTAGGGACCAATCGGTCCGTTACAAAGAAATTGAAAATAGATTGTACAAGAAATACAAACTTATGGAGAATAAGGTGTCCCTCTTCGTTCGACGACGTGTTCTTGAAGTCAACGAAGAGTCCACAACCCTAAATCTCACTTAGAGAGAATCTCTCCCGAAACCGGCGGCGGCAAGAAGGGCGACAGCTTGGTTCTCGGGATCGGCGGCAACAACGACGTGCTGTGGCTGTTCTTTGGAGATTCAATCTTCTTAACAAAGCTAGCAAGATCTTCCAACGGTGACACTAAGATCGATCGTCTCGATCGATTCGGAAGGGGAAGGTTTTCCCGATCAACGAATCAAGAGACAAAGGATCTCTGGTTAGACGCGTGAGACGCAGTGATTGGCTGAGCTTCCCTCGCCGGGAGATCTGGAAGAAACCACGATCAAAGATGGCGATCCACTGGCACGAGCGGCGACGGCGGCGGAGCAAGTTTCGCGATCTAGGTCACGTCGGCGGCTCGGCTTCTTTTCAAATTTCTTCTCTCTGCGACTGTTCAAAAATACGCGAGTATTTATACAGTAGAATACTTATTTATGATCGTTGTGGGTCCCACCAGAAGAAACCCTAAAACCGGTTCAAAACAACGCCTTAACATTTGATCCGATCCAGCGTGCTTCAGAAATTCGCCCAAGTCAAAATCGGCGAGAATCGAAGGTGATTCTCGTCGATTCGGCGAGAATCGAAGGTCATTCTCGTCGAAGGAATTATGCCAATTGAGCTCGACGATCATCAATCAAGGATTCGGCAAGAATCAGCCAGTGATTCTCGACGATTTTGACTTAGCGACAGATTTGCACGCTCTGATTTAGCCGGATAGAGACGGCGAGAATCAGCCAGTGATTCTCGACGATTCGGCGAGAATCAGTCAGTGATTCTCGACGATTCGGCGAGAATCACTTGGTGATTCTCGTCGATTATTACTTAGACGATTTTTCGTCTTTGCACGCATGAGTTGCTCTTTGACCCATCCTTGCTCCTTGTCTGCTCTTGCATTATCACAGCCCTGTACTTGAAAATAAGTACACTCCAATAGAGAGAGTACACGTAGGCCAACACACTGATCTGCTCAACGAGGGATTACGTCGCGCATACCCATGTATATTGACCTACTGCACCCTGACATTGGTGTGTACTTAGCGTGGAATAACTGCAAGCACAACTTAAAAGATTTCATCAAATACATTGTCTATTTACCTTAGCTTGTTCAGGGGCTTCTTCAAATCAGGTACGTTGTGGATACAATACCCAACAATCTCCCCCTATTTGAAGAAGCCTAAACCCTACAAGCTAAGGTGAATAAAGTGTATGAGAATGAAAATCATAAACTTAAAATTGAGTTGAGAGAGATATTCATTACCAATACCAATTTCTTGAGAGCAAACTTGGAGCCACCTTAGCCTTAGCCGAGAGGGTAATCTCCCCTTTTCGGCTTCTGCAAATCTGGGTCTGTTGCATTTGACCCCTTGCTCCCCTCAGTTCTTGCACCTGTGCTCACACTTGAGTTCCTGGCAGAGGCTCCCCTAGATGCACGAGCATGGAGCTTCTGTAGTCTTCATTCCTCATAGTTTAGCATCCCCAATTCAGTTTTGAAAAGACTGAACTTGGCTTCGTCTAAGGGCTTTGTGAAAATATCTGCAATCTGCTTGTCCGTGGGGACATAATAGAGAGAGATGTCCTTGTTCTCCACATGCTCCCGAATGAAGTGGTAGCGCACTTCAATATGCTTCGTTCTGCTGTGCGATACCGGATTGTTGGCAATTACAATTGCACTAGAGGAGTCGCAGTACATTGGTACTTCCTTGAACTGAAGGTCGTAGTCGGCTAACTGGTTTCTGATCCATAGGAGTTGTGCGCAACAGCAGCCTGCCGAGATGTACTCAGACTCTGCTGTGGAGGTTGCTACACAATTCTGCTTCTTACTGTTCCATGAGATAAGCCTTCTTCCGAGGAATTGACACGTCCCGGAAGTGCTTTTCCTGTCATCCCTACTCCCTGCAAAATCAGCATCTGAAAAACCTATTAGCTCGACATCATTGTTTCTCGGGTACCATAAGCCAAGATTGGGAGTACCTTTAAGGTATCTTAGAATTCGCTTTGCAGCGATATAGTGAGATTCCTTAGTCTTCACCTGATATCTGGCACAGACACATGTGGAGAACATGATATCCGGTCTACTTGCAGTAAGGTAGAGCAGGGATCCAATGATGCTTCTGTATTTGGTTTCATCGAAAGGTTTACCTTTCTCATCCTTATCCAGAGACATAGTGGATCCCATTGGAGTCCTTATAGAGGTTGCATTCTCCATACCGAATTTATTGAGGAGTTCATTTGTGAACTTCGTCTGAGAGATGAAGATTCCATCCTCAGACTGTTTCACTTGAAGTCCCAAGAAATACTTTAGCTCTCCCATACTGCTCATTTCAAACTTTCCTTGCATAAGTTTAGAAAACTTTTTGCAAAGATTGTTGTCCGTTGATCCGAATATAATGTCATCAACATAAATTTGCACCAGCAAAATCTTGCCTTTGACTTTCCTGAGAAACAATATATTATCTATTTTACCTCTAGAGAACTTGTTCTCAAGAAGGAAACTAGATAAAGTCTCATACCAAGCTCGTGGAGCTTGTTTTAAACTATATAGAGCTTTATTAAGAAAATATACATGATTGGGATAAGTAGGATTGGCAAAACCTGGGGGTTGAGCGACGTATACTTCCTCTTTCAGGTCTCTGTTCAAGAATGCTGATTTCACATCCATTTGATAGACTGTGAATCCTTTGTACAAAGCATACGCCAGGAACAATCTGATTGCCTCGAGCCTTGCCACTGGTGCAAAGGTCTGGTCGAAGTCAATCCCCTCCTCCTGTTTGTAACCTTGAGCCACCAACCTGGACTTGTTCTTTATGATGACACCATGTTCATCCAGTTTGTTTCTGAAGATCCACTTGGTGCCAATCACATTCTGCTTTTGTGGTCTGGGAACCAGCGTCCAAACGTTGCATCGTTCGAATTGATGCAGTTCATCTTGCATGGCCAAAATCCATGCTGCATCTTTGTTCGCCTCGTCGAACTTCTTTGGCTCAACCTGTGACAGGAAGCTAAGATGCAAAATCTCGTTAATAGTACCTCTTCGAGTTCTGACACCGTCACGAGGATCTCCGATGATCTGATCTCTAGGATGATCCCTCACGTGCCGGAGCTCTAGAAGTCTGGCGTCTGGAGCTTCGACTACTTCTTGGGCTTCTCCTTCTTCTAAGTGATTTGCTCCATTTCGATCTTCAACATTCCCAGTTGACGTTGAGGTGGAAACTTTGACGTACTTAGGAGTTTCATCTTTAGCGGTCTCATCGAGACTCAGCTGTTCAAGTCGTGCACCTGCATCTTCAAGAATACAGCTGGAAGAATTGCTGTTAAGCAAGCTTCCTTCATCAAATACAACATTAATTGATTCTTCTACCACTAGGGTTTTCTTATTGAAGACCCTATATGCCCGACTGTGGGTACTATAGCCCATGAATATGCCTTCGAAACATTTTTCACCAAATTTAGTACGCGGGTACTTCCCATTATTCAGTACATAACATCTGCAACCAAAGATCCTCAAATAGGACATGGTTGGTTTCCTGCCTTTCAGTAGTTCGTAGGGCGTCTTACGATGACTTTTGTTGATCAATGCCCGGTTTTGAACATGACAAGCCGTATTGACCGCCTCAGCCCAGAAGTATTCTGGGAGTGAAGCGTCATTCAACATTGTCGTGCAGGCTTCAATGAGTGTTCTATTTCTCCTCTCCGCGACTCCGTTTTGTTGAGGAGTGCGCGGGGAGGAAAACTCAAGAAAAATACCAAGTTCTTCACAGAACTCTGTCATAGCACCAGACTCGAACTCTGTTCCATGGTCACTTCTGATTTTGACCACTGAGCAGTTAAGTTCGTTCTGGATCTGCTTGACAAAGCTGGTGAAGATGTCAAACATATCAGACTTGCGTTTTAAAAAGAACACCCAGGTAAACCGAGAGTGATCATCTACAATCACGAGCGTATAAGACTTCCCTCCTAAGCTATGAACTTGCATTGGACCAAACAAATCCATGTGCAGAAGATAAAGACATATGGAGGAGTCTTTGTCTGAGATGCCCTTAAAGGTAGCCCGAGTCTGTTTGCCCATCTGGCATGCATGACAGGGACTATCTTTGATACACTTAATAATGGGAGCATCCCTCACTAAATCTTTGGAAAATAGCATATTAATTGTCTTGTAATTAATATGTGCCAATCTCTTGTGCCATTGTTCACAAAGAGATGCACTGCCTTTTGCTACTAGGAATAAGGGGGTAGATGAATCTAAGCTAAGAAAATCTAAGCAGAAGATATTTCTGCTTCTAATGCCTATTAATACCGTCTCAGAAGAGGCACATGATATTATCAGACATTTATCCTTGCAGAACTTAACGTCATAACTTTATCACATAACTGACTTACACTGATCAGGTTATGGTTTAACCCTTCAACATAAGCCACGTCGGTGATAGAGAATATACCGTTGGAAATCATACCGTAACCTCTGGTGACTCCTCGATCTGACCCCCCAAAGATGACTTTGGGTCCATTCTCGACTGGAGTGTAATCACGCAGCAGGCTTCTTGTCCCAGTCATATGCCGGGAGCATCCACTGTCCAAGTACCATATTGGAGTTTTGGTGGCCTTTGGACATTCCTGCAAAACAAAATAAATTTCCCTTAGGAACCCAATCGAACTTGTTTCCTAGATTCTTGGTTAGCATACTCCCCCTCGGGTGGTTAACCCTACGAGTGGTCGGTCTCGCATTGCTAACATAAGGAGTCTCGTTATACCTCGGATTAAACCAACAATCCACGACAAAGTGACCGACTTTGCCACAACACCAACAGTCAAATCTGTTGTACCTCTTCCTAGGCTCCTGCTTTACCCTGGGAATGGTGGGTACAACCGGGGCCTTGGATCTGGAGGTGGAGGCATCATAGTGATTGCAGTCACATGATTTCTTCACCTTCTGATCCTTCAGTATAACAGGCTTGGCTTTTGGTGCCTGCTTTCTATTATGGCCGCTAGAGAATTGACCATAATTTCCCATGTGGATTTCCTCATAAGGTGCCTTGAAGACACTCTCACCGAAGTTGCGAGGAAAAGTCCAACCATCATATCGGCTCTTTGGCTTTGCAACCGAGGGTCGAAAATGATGACCAAAGGTTGACTCAAAGTCATGTTGGTTGCAGGGAAAGCTAGGCTTTCTGAACGCAACAGGACTGAGTGGGGCCTTTCCCTTTTCAGCAGCAGAGGCCTTCTTGGCGGCCTTATTCTTTCTTTGGTTCTTGTTTCTCCTGGATGAGGAACCAGATACCCCTACATGCCCCAAACCAGCTTCTTTGGCCTGAGCAGAGAAGGTATCAACTAATGGAAGAACTGTTTTTGGCATAGAGAAGCTCTTGACGATCTTCCTTTCTACCGCAAGTTGTTCTTCCAACTTGTCGACTTCCTCCTGCTTAAGATCAAGGAGCTTAAGAGACTCTGAATGCTTTGAAGTCAGGTCTAGGTGCTCCTGTCGGAGAGAGATCAAACTGGTGATCTCTTCCCTTAGGGAGACACTCTCACCCTTAAGGAATTTCACTTCCTTTTTCTCAGCCTTCAATCTCTTACGGCACTCCTCGAAAGTGTTGAGCAGAAGCTCATACTTCTCGAGGAGCTCCGCTTCACGGGCCGAAGGGCTATCCTCAGGGTCATCATCCTGAGACTCAGGATCAGATTCAGAGTCGGAGAGAGGGGTGTGAGCTTTTACCTTCCCAGTAAATGGGGGGCATTCTCCTTCTGAGTCGGAGCGACCCACTAGCCCGAAGTAGGCTTCCTCATCATCACTGGAGTTTGAGGAATCAGACTCACTCAGTGTCTTTGGCTTTTTGGCGATGTAGCTCCTCTCTTTCTTCTTATCTCTAGAGGACTTGTGCTCCTCTCCCTTCCCCTTTTCTCTCTTGCCTTGGTGGCAGTCGGCCACGACGTGTCCTGGCTTATTGCATCCAAAACAAATAATGTCAGAGGAGCGATGTTTGTTCGGTTTAGAAGCATACCTGTCAGAAGAATAATTTTTCTTCTGATGCCTGGAGGAGGAGTCGTCTCTCTTTCTTTGATTCCTCATCTTGAGGAACTTCTTGAATTCTCGGGTGATGTGGGAGAAATCTTCCTCAGACAACTCTGAGCTGGAGGAGCAGGGCTCGGAGTCCTCCTCCTCATCCTTTTTCCCGGCACGGTATGAAACCGCACCCTTGCCCTTCCTGGAGTGAATGGCTTTTAGGGCCACAGTCTTTTCCTTGGCTGCAGCCTTCTCTGCTTCTTCTTCTGCTTTCCTGGTGTTCAGTTGAAGCTCATAGGACATCAGCTTCCCAAACAGAATTTGCGGGTCTATTTCAGCAAGTCTGCGAAACTCTCGGATGGCGCAGATCTTTTTGTCCCATTCCTTAGTAAGGGACCTAAGGAATTTATCATTAAGTTCACCATCAGTGAACACTCTTCCATATCCTTTGAGGGCATTGACAATCTTGAGGAAGTTCTCGAAGGTGACTCCGATCTCTTCCTTAGGCCCTTGTCTGAAGGCCTCATATTTCTGGTTCAGGAGGGATCTCCGATCATCCCTCACTTCATTAGTGCCCTCCATTAGGATAATCAGGCAGTGCCAGATCTCCTTTGCTGTCCTGCAGCTGCAGAAGTTCTGCATCATTGAGTCATCAACCGCGCTGACCAGAATGTTCTACGCCTTCTTGTCAAGTCCCACCAGCACCATCTCGTCCTTGTCCATTTCAGAAATTTTCTTTGGTACTTGCTTGGTAGGATCAATGGTGGAGGCCTTAGTGGGGACATAAGGTCCCTCCTCCACGATCATGAAGAGTCGGGGATCGACCGCTTCCATGTAGAACCTAATCCTTTCCTTCCAGATAGGAAAGTTTAGCCTGGTGCATACTGGGATCTTGCCTGTGTACTTGAGTCCGTCCATAGTAGAAGTCTGCCTTCTTCTTGACACTAGTGGCAGGAACTTACTCAAGGCGTTAACCTATTTGTTGAGCAAGCTCGCTTTGATACCACTTGAAAGTCCACTTAGTGTCAACTACCTTCACCTATGGGGGGGGGGGGGAATAGGTGTCTTGCAGCGTTTTTGCGGAATTAAAATCGTACCTGCACACGAAAACAAAACAACACAGCACAGAAAGGACACAAGCAAATTATAGTGGTTCCCCGATTTAGGTACGTCCACTTTCCCCCTTCGACCTATCTCCCAACCAGGGACGACTCGGTCACTTCACCAACAGGATTGAAATCCAATTCTTGCACTAACGGAAGGAACCCTTCCACAAGTAGGAGTCACCACTCCCACAACACGGGTTGCACCCAACCCTTACAACTAGGGACCAATCGGTCCGTTACAAAGAAATTGAAAATAGATTGTACAAGAAATACAAACAACTTATGGAGAATAAGGTGTCCCTCTTCGTTCGACGACGTGTTCTTGAAGTCAACGAAGAGTCCACAACACTAAATCTCACTTAGAGAGAATCTCTCCCGAAACCGGCGGCGGCAAGAAGGGTGGCGGCTTGGTTCTCGGGATCGGCGGCGACAACGGCGTGCTGCGGTTGTTCTTTGAAGATTCAATCTTCGTAGCAAAGCTAACAAGATCTTCCAACGGTCACACTAGGATCGATCGTCTCGATCGATTCGGAAGGGGAAGGTTTTCCCGATCAACGAATCAAGAGACAAAGGATCTCTGGTTAGATGCGTGAGACGTAGTGCTTGGCTGAGCTTCTGTCACCGGGAGATCTGGAAGAAACCACGATCAAAGACGGCGATCCACTGGCACGAGCGGCGACGGCGGCGGAGCAAGTTTCGCGATCTAGGTCACGTCGGCGCCTCGGCTTCTTTTCAAATTTCTTCTCTCTGCGACTGTTAAAAAATACGCGAGTATTTATACAGTAGAATACTTGTTTATGACCGTTGTGGGTCCCACCAGAAGAAACCCTAAAACCGGTTCAAAACAGCGCCTTAACATTTGATCCGGTCCAGCGTGCTTCAGAAATTCGCCCAAGTCAAAATCGGCGAGAATCGAAGGTGATTCTCGTCGATTCGGCGAGAATCGAAGGTCATTCTCGTCGAAGGAATTATGCCAATTGAGCTCGACGATCATCAATCAAGGATTCGGCGAGAATCAGCCAGTGATTCTCGACGATTTTGACTTAGCGACAGATTTGCACGCTCTGATTTAGCCGGATAGAGACGACGAGAATCAGCCAGTGATTCTCGACAATTCGGCGAGAATCAGTCAGTGATTCTCGACGATTCGGCGAGAATCACTTGGTGATTCTCGTCGATTATTACTTAGACGATTTTTCGTCTTTGCACGCATGCGTTGCTCTTTGACCCATCCTTGCTCCTTGTCTGCTCTTGCATTATCACAGCCCTGTACTTGAAAATAAGTACACTCCAATAGAGAGAGTACACGTAGGCCAACACACTGATCTGCTCAACGAGGGATTACGTCGCGCAGACCCGTGTATATTGACCTACTGCACCCTGACATTGGTGTGTACTTAGCGTGGAATAACTGCAAGCACAACTTAAAAGATTTCATCAAATACATTATCTATTTACCTTAGCTTGTTCAGGGGCTTCTTCAAATCAGGTACGTTGTGGATACAATACCCAACAAATATTATGTAATATGGGATGCATAATATTGTATGTGTATGCTGCTCATAACGTACACTAAGGCCTTTTTAGAATGCATAACACTGCATACATAAAATATCATCGTATATGCACACGTGCCAAGTTAAAGATCTGCATGATGGCATATGTGTACACATGATTTGAATTGAAACTTAACATTCACGCATTCATATTATAAGCACAAGTTAGAAACATAACATTATTTCATGAATTTCACAGAGTAAGGTTACAACAAAAGCAAGTATCTGATCGTTCCCGACCTGATTTGAGTCCGTTTGTTTCTGATCTGATCTGGGTTAGGATATTCGAGTTTACTAGCATGGGTGTCTTAAGCTAGGTCCTTGATAAGTTGTTTGTTTGTATCTGTAGAATATGACCCCGAAACAGTTTTGCTAAGGGAATATCTTCCCAGTTTGTGAAGTCTTAGACAAGGTTTTGACTAGATATCTATTTGTTCAGTAGAAATGCCAGCTAAGCGTGTTGCGACGAGTTTGACTCCCTAGTCGGAGGATGAGTCTTTTGGTGCCCAGAGTGAAGCAGTGATTGAAGGAATATGACAGAGTAATGAGGACCTAACAAGGCAGATGGTGGACATGCAATTGCAGATGTAATCATTGTTGGTTGTCATCGTCAGGCAGTAGACTAGAGCGCAGGACCCTGCTGTGGGTCAAACTATTCCTACTCCTCCTGCTGCTCTAGTACCCCTAGTTGCACTGCCGCCAGAGATGAATTTCATTTCTCACTTCCAGTGACTAGGACCTCCTACGTATGATGGTAGGGCAGACTTCATGGTGTTGGATGATTGGATCATCGTCATTGAAGAAATGTTTTCTTATTCTGGCATTTCCTCCGATCAGAAGGTGATGATTGCGGCGTACCAGCTAAAAGGACTTGCGAAGAGTCGGTAGAATAGAGAAAAGTAGAATCTTACTGATGGGTGCTCTTGGGATGCATTCAAGAGTATGTTACAGAAGAAGTTTTTGTCATCGGACGAACAAGACCGTCTGATAAACAACTTTTTACACCTGAAGCAGAGACAACTCGCTGTTAATGAGTACGTGATTGAGTTTAGCAAGCTCAGTCATTTCGCCCCAGATCTGGTAGCGTCCGAAGAAGGCAGAGTAAAACACTTCTTGGGTGGTCTGAGGTATGACATCCAGCAATTGGCTAGCGCGTACAAATTTGAGACTTTTGCAGAAGTAGTAGAGGTCTCCTTGATGGTTGAGGTGATTGATAATGCGAAGAATCGAGGATTACATGAAAAGAAGGATAAGAGGAAATCTGATGCTGGTGGATATACAAGGGCATCTGGCCCTGCAGCGAAGAAGGATCGAAGGGAAGCATGTAGCTTCTGTGGTAAGCCAGGCCACCCTTTTGAAAAATGCTTTAAGAGACTGGAAGTGCAGAAGCAGTCTCAGATATACGCGATTCAAGATGCACCAAAGGGAGGCCCGTTGTCGCAAGAAGGCTGGAGTTTGTTTTCTATGCTGCCAGAAAGGTCACATGAGGGCTAATTGCCCGCAGAGCTAGCCTACGCTACATGCAGTTCCGCTGCAGACTCTACCGCCGCCCCCGCCTCACATGGATAAGGGAAAAGGAAAGTTGAATGTGATGACCAAGGAGGAAGCCCAATCACCGGCTCAAGTGATCTCAGGTTAGTCTTCGACTCAGCTAGTAATCTCTTATGATAGATTTTTAGTTTCTGCATTTTAGTTGCACGCGCAATGTGTTTAGGTGAATTTAAGGTGAAGAATAAGTGGGCACGTGTTCTGTTTGATTCGGGTGCTATTCACTCGTTTGTCGCAAGGAGTTTTGTAGACTGAAATCGCTGGGTTCTTGACAAGTTAGACACTTCCCTGAACGTCAAATTCCCTTTAGGAGAGCTGGTGATGTCATGTCAGGGTATCCAAAAATGCCCTATCTTCCTAGATGGTTTTCTAGCCTTTGCGAATCTTAAGGTGTTAGACTTGGAAGACTTCGACGTGATCTTGGGCATGGACTGGCTGTCCAGCTATGATGTCGTCATTCAGTGCAAGCACAAGAGCTTAAACTTCAAAGGCGACAAAGGCCATCCCATGAGCGTGTATGGTTTGCCGAGTCAGGAATCTCCAATCATTTCTGCGATACGTGCTCGTAAATTTCTAGAGTCTGGATGTGATTCTTTCCTTGCGTCCGTTTCTATTCTGGAAGCTGCACCTACTGTGCCTCAGGTTGATGACGTTTTTGCGGTGCGTGAGTTTCCAGATGTCTTTCCTGTTATTCTTTCTGGACTTCCTCATGAGAGAGAGGTGGAGTTCGTTATAGACCTTAAGCCAGACACTCACCCTATTGCAAAAGCACCGTACCGCATGACACCGCATGAGTTAGAGGAGATGCGTACTTAACCGGATGAGTTATTGCAGTGTGGTTTTATTAGACCCAGTTCTTCCCCCTAGGGTGCACCAGTCCTCTTCGTGAAGAAAAAGTATGGAACGATGAGGCTGTGCATAGATTATCGAGAACTGAACAAGGTGACTATCAAAAACAGATATATGTTGCCTTGGATTGATGATTTGTTTGACCAGCTGCGAGGTAGTTCCGTGTTCTCGAAGATTGACCCCTGTTCGGGCTACCATCAGTTAAGAATCCGTAAGTCAGACATTCCGCGAACTGCTTTTTGTTCCTGATATGGTCACTTTGAATTTATGGTAATGTCGTTTGGATTAACAAATGCACCGTCAGCATTTATGGACATGATGAACACTGTGTTCAAGGACTTTCTGGATGAGTTCGTGGTTATATTCATTGATGATGTCCTGGTATATTCCAGAAATGCAGAAGAGCACGCCCTGCACTTGCGCTTGGTCTTGGCTACTCTGAGGTAACACAAGCTATATGTGAAGCTTAGCAAGTGCGAGTTCTGGTTATCTCAGGTGTCATTCCTATGACACATTGTAAGCAAGAACGGTATCTCAGTGGATCCCGCAAAGATAGTCGCAGTCTTGGATTGGAAGAGACCTACATCGCCTAAGGAGATAAGGAGCTTCTTAGGGTTGACAGGTTACTACAGAAGATTTGTGAAAGAATTCTCCATGCTTTCTGTGTCGTTGACCAGGCTTACACAAAAGAGCGCAGCTTTTGTTTGGAGTGATGCCTGTGAGGAAGCTTTTCAAGAGCTCAAAAGAAGACTGTGTTCTGCTTCAGTTTTGGCATTGTCGAGGGAAGGAGTAGAGTATGTTGTTTATGTGGATGCCTCGCGAGTTGGACTCAGTGGCGTGTTGATGCAGGACGACAAGGTGATTGCGTATGGATCGAGACAACTGAAAGTCCATGAAAGGAATTAACCTACACATGACTTGGAATTTACTGCCGCCATTTATGCCTTGAAGTTGTGGATACATCTTCTGTATGGAGTGTCATGCAAAATCTACACGGACCATAAAAGTTTGAAATATGTCTTCACTCAGAAGGAGTTGAATTTACGCCAGCGTATATGGTTAGAATATATTGCGGTCTATGAATTCGATATCCTTTATCATCCCGGCAAGGCTAATGTAGTAGTGGATGCCTTGAGCTGAAAGCTCACACATATCTTTAACCTCTCGGTGCAATCCCTTGTATAAGAGTTTTTGCTCATGGACATAACCGTAGGGAATAGCGCTTCACCGAGTAGCTTAGAGGTGGAAGAGCCTTCGTGGATTACTCTCATTAGGCTACATCAGTAAGACGATCCTGATTTACAGCACGTCTGCAGTAGGACTGAGAAGGGAGAATTACCTAACTTTTCAATTGATGATGTTGGTACCCTAAAGTACCGCGTCAGATATTGTATTCCCGCTGTTGGTGAAATCTGAGCAAGAATATGCAGTGAAGCGCATAGTTCAAGTGTTGCTTGTCATCCTGGTTCCACGAAAATGTACAGAGATTTGAAGCAGATTGTTTGGTGGTCAGGTATAAAGAATAACATCGCAAGATTTGTATCTGAATGTTATACCTGCTAGCGTGTCAAAGCTGATCATAGAAGGCCGAGTGGTAAGTTAACGCCTTTAGACATACCGAGTTGGAAATGGGAAAGTTTATCCATGGATTTCATAAATGGTTTGCCGAGATCTCCCCGAGTGCATGATGCAGTGTGGGTTATTCTGGACAGATTAACCAAGTGTGTCCACTTTGTGCCTTTCAAAATTAATTATTCTATGGAAAGGATAGTTGAGCTTTATCTGGATGAAGTCATCAGGTTGCATGGTGTGCCTACGAGTATCATGCCAGATAGAGATTCCTGTTCATGTCTCGTTTCTGGCAAAGCTTGCAAGGATCTCTAGGTACTGACCTTGGTTATTCTACTGTCTATCATCCTCAGACAAATGGTCAGACGAATAGAGTGAATCAGATCTTGGAGGATATGATTAGATTCTATATTCTGGACCATGGTGGGGCTTGGGATAAACGCCTCGGACTGATGGAGTTCTTGTACAATAACAACTATCAGGAAAGTTTGCAGATGACGCCCTTTGAAGCCATATATGGTAGGCATTGTCGAACTCCCATATTTTGGGCTGAGGTTGGTGAGAAACCTTTGCTCGGTCTGGAAGCTTTAGAAGATATGAGCATTTCAGTGACGCATATTCGTGAAAAGTTGCGACTGGCTCAGGAGCGATATGAAAAGTATGCAAATCAGCACATGGTTGATCTGGAGTTTGCGGTTGGGGACATGGTATTTCTGAAGGTCTCTCTGATACCAGGTGTTAAGAGATTTGGAAGGAACCATAAGTTAGATCCCAGGTATGTGGGATATTTTCAGATTCTGGAGCGCATCAGAGTTTCTACCTATAGTCTGGAATTGCCTGATTCTTTCTCAGGTGTTCACGACGTGTTTCACGTGAGCCAGTTACGGAAGTGTATTCGTAGTGACCGACATGTCCTTGACTTAGTGCCCCAGTTGCAGCCCAATCTCACATATGTCGAAGAGCATGTTCGTATTCTGGAGACGCAAGATCGTGTGCTAAGAAAGAAGACAATTCTGATGGTTAAGGTTCTCTGGCGCAATCAGGACGCTAGAGGTGCAACTTGAGAATTGGAATCCGCAATGAGAGAATCTCATCCTCAGCTGTTCTCCTAGCCTTGCCTGGTTAGTATTATTGTTTAATGAATTCCACTATCATATCTCTCCCTCTGCCCTCTTGTATCGTTTCGTGTTCTAAGTTTCGGGACAAAACTTTCTTTTTGAAAGGGTGACTGTAACGCCCTAGTTTTTCTGTTAATTTTAATCCTAGTAGTGACGTCATTATGACGTCAGGGCGTTACATTAGTGTGAGATGTCAACACTTTGTCGTTAGTGCGTAATTGCGTTTGTTGGGTCGAGCCGGCCAAATCTTGGAAATTTCGTCGAATTTGGAGAATTCTGCGTTACGGAGTTAAAATGAATTATTTCTGACTTGCTCGTCAAGTTTCGTCGCGATCCGAGCATTTTTGGAGTCTTGGCGCGCGTTTGTATTTTTTATATTTGTCCTAAACTTTAGGAATTTATAATACGAGATTTGTGCATCGGATTTTGGTTTCGTCTTCGCCGTTGGATTCTTAGTGTCGGTGTTTGTCCACGGTGCGAATTTCGTTTAATTCGGCGCGCGTTTGGGCCTCCGTTTTGAACTTGTATTTCCTTGTTTAAAATATAAATATGATTATTATAATATTAAATCACTATTCAAAAATGAAAAGAACTATTCATCCCTAAAGTTTGATCGAGGGTATATTTGCAAAATCCACTATTCATGAGGACAAAAAACCACTGTTCATGCAATTTAGTTCTTCTTCTCGAGTAGTCTGCAGCCCTTCCTGATAAACCTAAAACCTGTACTCGAGAACTTAAAACCCTTCCCGGGAAATCCTGAAGCTAGTTCTCGAGGGGTCTAAGATTGTTCTTGAGAAATCCCTGCCCCCTTCTCGAGAAATTCTATACTGCTCTCGAGAAATTCGAAGTTCATCCTGAGAAATCCGTTTCACTCTTCTTCCAGGCGCCGTTTTGAGGGTCAAAACGGTGTCATATGGAAAAATGGTTAACATGAATTTTGTTCGTATCGACGAGATTTTGATTCAGAGCAATCTTTAACCTCTATTTTAGTTTTCCGCACACCAGCTCTTAAATTGCCCGCAGTCCGCCTCCTTCATGTTTAGACAAAAGAATATATATATATATATATATATATATATATATATATATATATATATATATATATATATATATATATATTCATATACTTAAAGATAAATAGAACAACTTCATCTTCTTCCTTAAGGCTAGACCGAACCAGAGCGAGAGTGACAACGAGGGTTCTACGTTCGTGAAGCTTCAGATCACCGACGTCGGAGCTACGGTGCCCAGAATCTCAAACCGAGCATAGATCCAGAAAGCTCTCGCCGAGATATTCACGATCGTGGTAAGTATTCCTTGTTTCGTGGAAGTTTTTCTTTAGGGTTTTCGGTCATAACCTCTCCTTTGTCCTTAATCTTGTAGATTCCGCTTCCCCGCGTCTTCTTTTGTCTAGATCTGTGATGTGGCATGAATTAGAGGACCAATTGCAGTAGAAACCGAGGTAAATGGTGTTCTTGCTCTGCCTCTTTCTCTTTTCTTCCAAATTTTAGGCATATTTCTTAGGTTTGACACATTTAAGTTAACCTTATGCTCGAATTTCTAGTTAATTATCTTGGGTTATGACGTGTGTTTTACATAGAACCATTTATCCCAAATTTTATCCCGTAGATTCGACAAATAAATGTAGTTGTCGTGCCACTTTAACTATCGAGTCATTTTGATCGTTGCGACACCTCGTGCTTCCCGTTGTTTTGATCATACCTCGCCTTGCTTAACCCTTACAATGTCCTTATGCAGTCCAAATCATTTGTTGACCCTCTTTGAAATCTCGTAGGGTAAGTCCTAGATGATAAGTGTCCTTTTGATGTATCGGTTTCATTAAGAGTAGATAAATATGTAACTAAAAAAAACTCTGATGGTCTGTGCACATTGGAATTTCTCTCTCGCCACAGTGTCTTATGGCTGAGTCTGTGCGCGTTGTGGACCTTCATCTCATGCACATTACCTTAGCTGTTGGTCTGTGTGCGTTGGGGTTTCTCCCTCGGCAAGGTGCTATTTGGCTGGGTTTGCGCGCATTGTGGGCCTTTTTTCCCGGCACATTACTCTTTTCTGTTGAGCTTCTGATGAATGACATGAATAATAAAAAATATGAATATATGAACTTCTGGTGTTTGACACTCTATTCTGTCCAGTTGTTGTGATTTGTCTTTCTTGCTCATCTAGATTTACTGTTTTGTTGTTGCGTTGTTACTGACCTTTTGTTGCAGTCATCTTGTTGGTTTTCGTTCACCTTGAGGTTTGTTGGTCTTCCTTTTACTCTTTTGCACCACTTGTAGCTTGCTTCTGAGGTGTTCTTATTTTGAATGCCTCAGGTCCAGAGTAGTAGCAGGTTTAGCTGAAACAGTTGTGCTTCTGGTGCTGCAAGTTGCTGCGGACGTTTGTTTCCACCTCAGAGTGTTGAGGTAGTTGTTTTGTTAGACATGACTATTTCTCTATGGGTTCGTGTCAGTTGTTGACGCTTATAGTCTTAGACTTCTTATGACAGTTTACTTGTTACTTTTACTGATGTTATTTATTGCTTGTTTATACTTGCTCTCTGGAAAGGTTTTATGTTAGGACACTTGTAGTTACTTTTAAGTATACAAAGTTGCATACTGAAATGTTTGCATGACATAACTTTTAAACTGTAAAACACATTACTTTGAAGCGCTATAGAAAATCTTTTTTATTCATACTAAATTTAGAAGTCATATCTCATTGCATTTTATGTTATGTGCTCATTCTCATATAAGTCAATAAACGAATCAAGCTTAGTATTTCCTACTGCGTAAATCTATATTTTCTCACATATGGACTAGTTGTTCCACCCAACTGAGGGACACAGTCAGTAAACTTGAGAACTTAAATATATTTTTAACTTAAAACATAAGGCTCTTCCATTAAAGTAAATGTGAGGACATGATTGTCTGAACGTCTGCAGTTGTCCCCTGCACGGCGTGACATCACGATGCGTATTTTCTCTTACTCTGACGTATTATTTAATACCGAGAAAATGCGGGTTGTGACAAAGGGGGACATTATGCTCAGGAATGTCGAGACATCCCTTTGACGACAACAAACTGAAATGATATCACAAGCATGAATAAGTGAGTGGTTGTATTAGACTACAGTATCTTTCACTTTATGTAAGAAGTCACACTATGCATGTACGCACATGTTCTTTCCTTAAACAGTTAAGAAATCTTTTGGGCATGTCATATCCCTTTCAATGCTAGGATATGGGTAATAACTATGGGAAATAAATATGTGATTATTTTTGAAGCCAGAAAAAATCCCAACCTCAGAATTCGGACCAAAGCCGCCTAAGGTTACCGATTCAGAGATCAGATCAGACGGCTTGGGTGACTAGTATGAAGAACCAGGTCAAACAGGACCCCAGATGTTGCGGCAGGAAGGTCCCACCACGTACCCGGATGCTCGAAAGGAGCAGCCCCTTCTCAACCAAAGATGTTCGAACTGGGTACGAGGGAGACTAGCTGAAGACGAAGTCACAAGATCACGACTTGATTTCTAAGGAAATGGAATCCAAAGACTCGCCTAGTACCTCAAAAGTGGAGCTCGCGAGTATCTTGTAGAGGATTTCAAGTGCCTCGCCTCGTACCCCTGGGGTCCTATTTATAGGCAAATCCAAGGAGGGGGGGTCATATTTATACCCCACCCCCTTGGCGACTAGGTGACTTCCAAAGGAACTCGCACGGGCTGGGCGAGTATCTCGCCTAGTCGCCTACCTGGCGAGTATGCGAGGGGAGCTCGCCTATACTCTCCTAGGCCTTCCGCGATCTTGCATGCTGATGTTGACTCATGTCTTGACTTGTTTACCTTGACTTCTACTGACGTGGCCGTGGTAGGACCCACCCTCGACGAATACGGATTGTACACAATCCCCGCTCTTTCTGAGCGACATAGGAGCTCGGAAAGAATCATCCAACACTTATTCGGTGAGCTGCTATGCCGAGTATTAAACCTGCTCGCAACTGATGACTACCTGCCGATCTCTATAAATAGGGGGGGGGGGGGCTGGCTCTTCAAGCGGATCGCCAGAGCTCTCGCACAATGTCGGATGCCGAGAAACTTCTTCAAGATAGCCTCGCCGCGCTAACTGGCATTCTTGGCGTTTCTAAGCCCAAAAGGTCGCATTATGAGGACGTCGTCCCCGACTTGCGCCCCCTCAAGAAGAAGAAGACCAAGAAACTCGCCTCTGATGCGGTTGATTTGCCGCCACCTCCCGCGTGAGTCACGGCTGTGACGAATAACCCTGCGCGCTCTGCCAGCACTTTGAAGCTGCTCAGCAACCTTGGGCTGGACGACATTCCCAACGTAGTCGCCCCTAACGCAAGCCTCCTCGGCTCGCTGGACATCCCAGATCTCGCCACCACTCCGGCGCCGCAGCAGGTCGAAGTCGTCTCCCTGTCAGGTAGCCACGTTGTCGAGATACTCTTTTCCACATGGCCGTTTACGCTTCTCACTGACTTTGTTTCGATACTCATAGATTCCCCATCGAGGGGCGCCGACGTGGTTTTGAATGTCGCTCCGCTGCTCGCCCTCTCAGCCGAGAGACCAGTCAGGACCACGCACACGGTCCGAATCTGTTTGCGCTAAGAGGGCACCTGAGGTCTCGGTTCTTGCGGCGAGCAAGGAACCGTCGCTGAAGGATCCTCCGCCAAAGAAGGTGGCGTCGACGAGTAAGGACCTTCCGGCGTGTAAGGCCCCGCCCGCCCCTGCGCGAGATTCTGTGCTGCGGCGGCGAGTTCTGCGCGGCCGCCGCCTCCTCCGAACGTCGCTGTCATCCCGGCGGTGACTGTGTCTTTGCCGCCGCCGCCTCTGGTCACGCATCCACAAACCGCTACGACGCGAATTCCTCCTCCTCCTCTGCTGAAGACTCTGCCTCAGCCGGCGAGTTCGCCGTAGCCCCCGCCGACTTCATCGCAGTCTGTGGTCGGGAAGCCGGTCAAGCCGCTGCCGAGCTACTTCCCGTCGAGAGTGGGGGATTCTGGCCATGGAGGTCGCGGGCAGGGAAAGGCGGCCGAGCACGCTGGTGGGCCATCTTCTGACCGGCGAGATGCTCCAACTCGCGGCCCTTCTCCTCCCCGATCAAGATCTCCTCGCCGCGGTAAGTGCTGTCACTAGTGCTAAATTTGGCGACTAAGTGTTCTTATTCCTAATCTGGCGACTTTCTTGTTCTGACAGATCGTCCGACGACTCCTGGGGAGGCCTTCATCGACGTCATCGGGTTGTCGGGCAGCGAGTACCTCCACGCCGCTGCTCGTGCCTATTTGGAGATGGAGAGCAAGTTTGACCAACTGGCGATCTGCAAACCACATCGGCGAATATCATCTCTGGAAGTGCGGGTGGCAAAGATTAAAGAGCTCTGGAGTACTCTGGAGAGCTATGAAGCCCGCTTCCACATGGTGAAGGAGAATGATCGTCAGCATGCGATTAACAACCATCGCCTCCATCTCATCCTCGACGAGTTGGTCGGTATCCGCGCGAGTATGGGCTCCGTCAGGCGGCTGACGAGGATGGAGGAGCAGCTGCGGCTTGACGATGATGCGATGTCGGTGGCGACGGAGCATTATCGGCGGGCGCGGGAGATGGGCTGGGCTGGACGACATCCTCATCCACCAGAAAGACCTTCTAATACTTAGATTTTTTTCTTTCTTTTATTTGAAGCTCGCCTTGTGCGACTTGTTGTAATAAACAATTGTTTGCTGTAATAAGCGAGTTTGTATCTCGCACCTTATTCTTCTCTTGATGTCTTCTTTCTTGATGTTTTGCGATGTCTGTTATTATGCGATGTGCCGAGTTTTTCGTGCAGGTTTTGACAATCGTTGCGATATTCTTTTTCTGCGCCACGCGACATAGATGCCGAGGTCCACATGCTCGCTAAGATCGCGACTTTCGAATGATACTCGCCAGGGCAAAGATATACCCCCCCCCTTGCCTTCACCTATAAATAGAGGGGGTAGGTAGGACTTAAGTATGCTGTTGCGAATTTCGATCCCTAGCTCGCGAGTATTTTTCGCTACTCGCACGCTTCGATCTCTCTTCCGTTTCTCACCTTCCTTCCTTCTTCTTGCTTTCAGCTCGCCAAACTCGCGAAGATGGTGGGAGACAATGCCAGTGCTCGCCGCCAAGCCAATGCTGTTAACTTCGCTGACGCGACTTTCAAGAAGTCGATAACAATAGAACGAGATCTTGAAAATTTCAGGGAGAGTCTTCTGCCAGAAGGATACTCGACAAGGCTCCCTAGTCGCACTGAGAGGCTCAACACCTATATCGAGGGTTCGATGGTCCTGCCACTCCGTCACTTCGACGCCGGTCTGCGACTTCCTCTATGGCTGGAGTATTGCGAGATCCTGCGATACTTTGGTATCGTCCCCGCACAGATCAACCCCAACGGCATGGTGATTATCATGGGGTTCCTCTGCTACTTGCGGGAGGAGAGGGTCGCCTTCGACCTTTTTATCTTCTGCAAGATCTTCGCCTTCGCCGCGACCGCTGAGGGGGTCGTATACTTCAGCAGCCATGTCTGCACCTTGGTGGGGACGACGAACAAGGTCCACCGCTGGAGCGAGCTGCTAGTCGTCGTCCAAGGCGACCTCGCGGGCGTCCTGGGGAGGCCGCATCAACCTGTCGATGTCGCCTTCCTTCCACCGATATTGGAGGGCATCCGCGAGCAGCTGGTCGAGTCGTTCTGTGGTCGCCGGTTTGACATTATCTTCTGGCGAATAAATATCAACACTCTGCTGGAGATCCATCCCAACGAGGGTAAGTTTTGTGCGAGGATCATTTCTTGCATACTTGCCTCGCTAGCTGTAGCTTGATACTGATATTTGCTTGACATTTTGCAGTGGCATGCGAGCTCCCGGTGAAGTCGCTGCCTCCGGCAAAGGAAGTCGCCAACTCACTTCATGAGACCAACCCTCCGCCAGATGTCAGTGAGAAGAAAAGGCTCGCCAAAGGAAAGGGGAAGGCCAGGTCACCGGGCCCTGCGACCAAGAAGGCGAAGGTGTCATCGTCGCGGCCTGATGACCATGAATCACCGCCAGATGCTCGGCTTCCCCACTTCCACCCCAACTTCAACTTGGGGCTAGGGGTGGTGTACGCCTATGGTCGCCCGCTGGTGACCTGGTCGGAGGATGAACAGTTGTTGACGCTGAGCACCAACCTCCCCTCCTGGTCGGCGGACTGGGAGGACAAGGGGGAGGCCTTCGCCATCCTCCATGCGCTGTACGGGCGAGCCGACGCTGAGTCGATGCTGGAGCTCAGCGCGGAGGACCTCGCCTAGCAGACATCATGCTCGCTCGCGCGAGCTGTCGAGCTGAGCCACTACTCGGTGAGGAAACTGTTGGAGACGACAAAGGCCCTGAAAGTCGTCTCCAAGAAGGCGATCGATCTCGGCATGGAGTCTGTCTGCTGGAGGGAGTATGAGGTAAGTAGCTTCTCGCGCGCGATGTTGATGGTGTCGGACTTGGATTCTTTTTTCTAATTCTGTTTATTGGCGCATGCTGTCGAGATTGAGGCCACCAAGAAGCTCTTTGAGTGCGAGGCGAAACTCGCCAAGTCTTAGGCGGAGTTGGAGGCGGCCCAAGTCCGCGCCGCCGAGATAGATACTCGCATAACTGCCTTATAGGGCCGCGCGAGTTCTTCAGCTCCTCAGCCAAAAGCGCCGCGACCGGAGGATGACCCTCACAACGCTATCAAGCGATCTCGCACACTATGGAAGGAGAGGTCGTCCGTCCACCGCGAGATAGCTCGCGCTGCAGGGAATGTCATGCTCGCGAGGCTAAGGCTCAGCGACCAGCTCGCCGAGGGGGATAAGAAGCTCACTGTCGACGAGCTTCTTCCCGAACTGCTCGCTGATGAATCGATCTCGCCATATCGCTTACCTTCTCCATCATCGGGCTCCTGCAGCAGTGGCAGCGGTAGCAGCAGCGGTGGCAGCACAGCAGTAGTGAGGAGGAGAGCGAGGATGACGACGAGGAAGAGGAGGATGCTGACTGTTGCAGGATGGAGGCTGGGCGGTGTGTTGTTGTTCGGAGACTGGTCGGTCTGGCGGTTTCTCCTAGCTAGTCTGTGTGCCGGGCTTTTGCTGTTTGGTATTCCAGCGGTCAGGCGGCTTGTCTTACATGACTTGGAGACCGGGCAGTCTAGCGGTCTCCTGTGACGGCTTGCACTCTGTGTGCTTGTTATCTCCTCCTGTTGGTGGTCGGGCGGTTAGCCGGTTTGTCTAACTACACAGCTTGTCCGATTTGTCTTTTTGTAAAGCCGCATATACTTGTAAATTTTTAGTCCCACATTGCTTAATTGTAATCTCTCTCATCTCCTCCATTCTATAAAAGGGAGGCAAGTAGTCAGTCTGCAGGAGAGAAGCTCGTACAGAGATCTCAGACTACGACATCACTCCAACGAGGGTCTCGATCTCACTTGAGGAGGTCCTTGGCCAATATGTAGGAGAGAAGCTCGTACAGGGACTTGGACTACGACATCACTCCAACGAGGAACTTGATCTCACTCGAGGAGGTCCTTGGCCAATATGTAACTCGTGTAGGGACTTGGACTTACGACGACACCGCCACTCGAGGACTTTGAATGTTGGAGTCGACAGCTCTCAGGATCCTTGCTCAACTAGAGTGGTGTAAGTCGACTCGGGGAGGCATGTAGTCGGTCTGCAGGAGAGGAGCTCGTACAAAGATCTCGCACTACAACATCACTCCAACGAGGAACTTGATCTCACTCGAGGAGGTCCTTTGCCAATATGCAACTCGTGCAGGGATTTGGACTTACAACGACACTGCCATTCGAGGACTTCGAATGTTGGAGTCGATAGCTCTCAGGAGCCTTGCTCAACTAGAGTGGTGTAAGTCGACTCGGGGAGGCAAGTAGTCGGTCTGCAGGAGAGGAGCTCATATAGAGATCTCGGACTACGACATCACTCCAACGAGGAACTTGATCTCACTCGAGGAGGTCCTTGGACAATATGCAGGAGAGGAGCTCATGCAGGGACTTGGACTTACGACGACACTACCACTCAAGGACTTGAAACATTGTCAGAGCCGTTTTTCCTGCCGCTTTAAGAGATTTACAATGAATCAAGTGTATCAATAAATTTGAGGACGAAGAAATTATAAAGGGAGCGATGATCTCGCTGACGTCGAGTTGGTAGGTTGGCGTCCAACCTTGTTCCTGATAGTTCCTCCAGTCGGTGGAGAGATGCAATCGGGGGTAGCTAGGCCGACATGCAAGGGGGGAGCTGATCTCGACCGTCAATGCAGGGGTCCGGTCTTACAAGGGCGCTTATATCCTGAAGCATTGTCCCATCGCCCACCTTGGGCTATATAGGAGAAATAGGTCGAAGCCACGTTTCTCAATCCAACCGTTTAAATCATTCTAGCTCTGCCACCTGGCTACGAGTGTACATGCACGAGCGAGGGGTAATGTTTTTTCGAGGGTCCTCCAGGACCCACTCGCGACTAACATCTTCCCGTGGGCCTATCTTTGCCCTTTGACTGGCTATCCTGCTTTTGAAAATAATGAGGGGCTGTTGCCCAAATGAGAGCTCGAAAAGGTTGATCCTTCCTCGAATCCAAGAGGTTGGAGTCCAAACCTATTCATGCTAGTTCCTCCAGTCGGAGGAGAGATGCAATCAGGGGTAGCTAGGCCGACATGTAAGGGGGGAGATGATCTCGGCCGTTAATGCAGGGGTCCGGTCTTATAAGGGCGCTTATATCCCGAGACATTATCCCATCGTCCGCACTGGGCTATCTAGGAGGAATGTGTCGATGGCCGGTTTTTCGAATCGATCTCGGAGCAGAACCTTAAGGCCTCAGAAATCTTGAGATGAAAAAGCATAAAAGAGAAGCCAAACAGTTGCCACTATCTATATTTATGTATGAAAACATGTACAAATAAAATATATCTCTAACCGCTAGGGATAGAACCTTTTCAGGTAATCCCCACTCCAAGTACCTCCTAGCTGCTCTCCAACCTGATCCTGGAGATAATAGCCTCCGGTGGCCAAAGCTTCTTGGACGATGAAGGGACCTTCCCAATTAGGATGCAACTTGCCAACCGTTGCTCCTCTTCATGCGGCGTCCACCTTCTTCATGACCAGATCCCCAGCGAGGAAATGTTTTAGGCGGACATTCTTGTCGAAGTGCTTCGCCATGCGCCGCTTGATCTCCTCTTGGCAGATGAAGGCCAAGTCTCGAAGCTCTTCAATGAAATCCAGCGAGAGTCTTTGAGCGTCTTCATTTTCCAAGCACCATTCTTCGCTGTTGTCTCTAACTGTTATGACTCTCGGGCTCCGAACCTCAAACTCCACTGGGATGTGTGCCTCAGACTCGTGGGACAACTTGAAGGGAGTTTCCCCCGTGACCGAGTTTGGAGTTGTTCTCAGAGCCCAAAGGACTGAGGGGAGCTGCTCTGCCCAATTGTCTTTCGAGTTGGTGACTTTCTTCTTTAGGAGGTTGATGATCAACTTGTTGGCGGCTTCCACTTGTCCGTTGCTACGAGGATGATGCACAAAGGGGAATCGAAGATCCGTCCCTAGCTTCTTGTAGAAATCCTCTAACTCCAAGCTGACGAACTGTGGCCCATTGTCGGTGATAATGGCGAGAGGAATCACGAACCTGCATGCAATCTCTCCCGAAATAAAATTCTTTACAATTTGCGATGTGGTCTTGGCCAGAGCTTTTGCCTCGATCTATTTGGAGAAATAATCGATCATGACAAGGACGAACTTCCTCTATTCACTGACCTGAGGAAAAGGGTCGATCAAGTACATCCCCCAGATGGCTGTTGGGTACATTAGAATATATGTACATGATTTGAGGAAGCCTCACCCAACTCAATGATATACATCAAGGTGTATTTGATGTGTTTTGAGTTTATTTGTGCAGGTTAAGTAATTGCAAGGAAAGCAAAAAGTTTCTAAGTACATGTGTCGACACCTAGAAGAAAAGTGTCGACACTTAAGAAGGTTTGTGTCGACACCAAGAGAAGCTGTGTCAACACTTGGAGTAGTTGTGTCGACACCAGGGATGCAGAGTCGACACCAGAAGATAAGTGTCGACACACAATGAAGAAATGTCTAAAGAATCAGTGTCGACACTTAGAAGCAGTGTTGACACCCAGAGGAACTTTGTCGACATCAAAAGTGTCGACACTAGGAGGCGGTGTCGACACTCAGCAAAACATCAACAAAGTTCAAGTATAAGTGTCGACACTAGTAGGCTGTGTCGACACTCAACAAACTTCAACAAAGTTTAAGTACAAGTGTCGACACAAAGGAGATGTGTCGACACTCAGCAAAAGTCTCAACACATGAAGAATGTGTCGATACAAGGAGATGTGTCGACACTCAGCAGAAGCTTCAACACAGAAGGCATGTGTCGACACAAAGAAGATGTGTCGACACTTAACAAGTTCAACACAAGAAGATGTGTCGACACAAAGGAGTTGTGTCGACACTTAGCAGAAATCAACTAAGTATTGAAGAAGAAGGACTTGTGTCGACACACATGATCTGTGTCGACACATGTTGAAGAAGCAGTGTCGAGAAGCAATTTCTACAACACAAGGAGTTGTGTCGACACCATGAAGGCTAGTGTCGACACTTAGTCTACTTGTGTCGACACTTGGTCTATTTGTGTCGACACTTAAAGACTATCTGTCTCGACACTTTCAGACAGTGACAGAGTTTTCAAGAAGTAACTGGATGACTTGACAGCTGCCATTTCAACCGGTCAACTGCTACTGTCAGAGCTGTCAGAAGTTTGTTAGAAATCGGGTCAGCCGATCACCATGAAGAAAGCCTATATAAAGGCTTATTCCTTCAACAGAATCAGATCAGATGAAGCAATCATTGAAGTGAGAAACAACAAACAAAAAGAAGACCTTCAAGTGAAGATCTAAGTAGTTGGAGAGAGAAAGCTCCTTCTAAGAAGACAGCTATTGAACCAGGCTGATAAAGAAAGTTTCAGATTGAGATCTGATTCACAAGTCAGCAGTTGATTGAAGAGCATTTGCCTAGAGATTCAACCCTACTGTGTTCTAATTCAAGAAGCTTTGAAGAAAAGCCAAGGGAGGTTGATCTCAGCAAAGTTCTTTCAAGAACTCATCAAGAAACCAGTCAACTCAACTTTCTCAATCAGAGTTGTGGTTATTAATTCTTGTATTTTATATTTTCTGTAGGATCCTTAGGGATCTGAGTTGTAAGCCTATATTTATAAAGGCTGAGTGGTAGGGCCTGTGTGCCTGAGTGTAGGAGATACATTTCTCTGAGTGTAGGCCTTGTTAAAGCTGAGTGTAGGTCTTGGTGAAGACTGAGTGGTAGGGCTTTTGAGCCTGAGTTGTAGGAGTGGGATCACTCTGAGCTGTAGGAACCTGTTTGGGGTTCTGAGTTGTAAGATCTGTGGATCTGAGAAGTAGTGGAGAAGTTAGGCCGAATCTAGTACACTACTAGATAGGCGAAGGGGGAAAGTGGATGTACCCAGACCTTGGGGAACCACTATAAAATTTGTGTGTTCTCTGTGTGTGCTTTATTCTGTGATTGCTGTGGTGTATGTGCTGTATTGCTGTGAAGAATTGCATATAATTCTGTGTTTCTGCCTTTAAAGTTTAAAAAGATTAAGTGCACCTATTCACCCCCCCTCTAGGTGTTTAGGCACTAGTTCTTTCAATGGTGAAGGGCCATGGAGCAGTGATCGAGCGTAGATGATGAGCTGGTTGTAGTTGAAGAGGCGGGAAGAGCTGGCATTGGAGACATTTTTTGGAGAAGGCTTTTGCATCTTTCCGAATGGTGGGCCAGAAATACCCGTGTCTTAGGATTCTTTGTTCAAGAGTGCAAGTCCCTTAGTGGATGCCACACTCTCCCGAGTGGATCTCCTCCAGGACACGAGGGACTTCAATCTCCGACAAACACCGAGCTAGAGGGCCTGAGATGGTTTTGCAATAGAGTTCTCCTTCCTGTAGTAGATAATATGCTGCTTTGTAATGAAACTTCCTCTGATCCCCCTCGCTGGCAGGAACCTGACCTGTTGTCAAAAAGGAAATAAACGGGTCCCTCCAGGATGTCCTCTGCTAGATCTCCATCATCTCCCCCTCTTCGATGGACGGTCAGAATAGTTCAGTCACGGTACCCCCAGCCCGGGGACCGTACTTGGCAAGGTAGTCAGCTTCTGAATTCTCTTCTCGGGGCACATGCTCGACGAAGAAAGATTGAAACCCCCTGATCAGACCTTTCACTTTGATTAAGTATCTCTGTAGGATCGGATCATTCACCTCGAACTCGCCTTTGATCTGAGACGCGACTACCATCGAGTCGGTGAAGGCCCTGATATCTTGAATTGCCAACTCCTTGGCGAGGCGCAAGCCAGCCACTATGGCTTCGTACTCCGCCTGATTGTTTGTAACGGGGAAGAGGATCTCAACTACTTGCTCGATCCTGGTTCCCTGGGGGCTCACTAGCACGACTCCGGCTCCTACGGAGTATCTACCCGAATCCCCATCCACAAACATCTTCCATGAAACTTGGCTAGAAGAGCCTTCTTCTCCTTCAACCTTGGCTGAGAAGTCGGCAAGGAAATCCACCACCGCCTGCGCCTTGATCGCTACCCTTGGAGAGTAAGATATATCAAACTCGCTAAGCTCCACCGCCCACTTTACCAACCCGCTAGAATGCTCCACTCCATCCAGGATATTGCGTAGTGGATGATCAGGAGACGACCCTGATGGAGTGAGCTTGAAAATACGGACGGAGCCTCCGAGCCGAAACTACCAAAGCAAACACCAGCTTCTCCAAAATAGGATATCTCGCCTCCACCTGCCGCAGCACTCTCCTAACATAGTAGACATGGAGCTGCCTCTTGCCTTCCTCTCGGACCAAAACTGAGCTAACCGCCTCTACCCCGACTCCCAGATAGAGAAAGAGATCTTCATTACCCCACAGGCCTTGGAGGAGAGGAGCTTGGGTTAGCTGTTGCTTGAGCTTTCCGAAGGCCTCCTCGCACTCCGCGGTCCACTTGAACTTCTGATTCCCCCGAAGAGTTTTGAAGAATGGAGAGCACTTCTCCCTTCCTTGGACAAGAAACGACTAAGGTCTGCCAGCCTTCCCGTCAACCTTTGAACCTCCTTGGGATCCTTTGGAGACGCCATCTCCAGAATGGCTTTCACCTTATCGGGATTAGGTTCCACCCCCTGGGAGTGAGGAGGTGACCTAAAAACTTCCTTCTTCCTGCACCGAAGACTCACTTTGTTGGGTTGAGTTGCATCTTGTACTTCCTCAGGGTAGCGAAAGTCTTCACCAGATCTGTTATGTGCTCCGCAACACTTTTGCTCTTGACGAGAAGATCGTCCACATAGATTTCTAAGTTCCTCCCCTTCTGCCCCTTGAAGATTTGATCCATCATTCTCTGGTAAGCCTCCCCTGCGTTCTTGAACCCGAAGGGCATCATCTTGTAGCTATAACAACCATCGCTAGTTATGAAGGAGACGTCGCGGCAGTCGGGGGGATGCATCCGGATCTGGTGATACCCTGAAAAAGCATCAAGAAAACTCATCACAGGAAACTCGACGGCGGAATCAACCACTGCGTCGATTTGAGGTAAGGGTTAGCAATCCTTCAGACAAGCTTTATTCAACATGGAAAAATCGATACTTAGACGCCAACCCCCTCCTGGCTACTTCACCATGACAATATTGGAGACCCAGCCTGGATACTGGATCTCTGAGACAAAACCTGCCTCCAACAGCTTCTCTACCTCCTCCCTAATCAGCCCGACCAACATAGCAGCGCTCTTCCTCTGCTTCTGACGAATAGGAGCCACCGCAGGATCCAGGTTGAGGCGATGGAAGGCAACATCAGCGTCGACCCCTGGCATCTCAGCGGCGCTCCATGCAAAGACATCGACATTGTCCTGTAGGCAAGCGGCCATCTCTATCTTCCCTTACAACGGAAGGGATCCTCCAACCTTCAGCAGTCCCGACTCTCCTCCCTGAGAGATCACTTCCACCTCCTCCACCTCTTCAGCAGCACACAACCCCTTCTCCTTCTCCAGCATCTCCTCCAGCTTCTCCGCGTCACCCATCCAGCTGATGGTGCTGACGGCATTCAGGTAGCACTCCCTGGAGGCTTTGGGATCCCCCCTGATCCTGATCTGAACATGTCCCCTGCAGTACTTCAGGCACTGGTGATATGACGACGGAACAGCCGTGAAATAGTTGATGAGGGGCCGTCCGAAGATAGTGTTGTATTCGCACGGCGCGTCGACGACGATGAAGCGGCATCGGATCGACGTCCCGCCGAGTGTAACCAAGAGTTCCACCGCCCCTTCCACCTCTTTCTTCTCTCCTGAGAAGCCAAAGAGGGGTCCATATACAGCCTGGACCCGGGATGCTTCCACCTGAAGCCCGACAAAGGTTCTCTTGAAAATGACATTCACCGAGCTACCGTTGTCCGCGAGGAGTCGGTCGACGGTGAAGTCTTCGATTGCAACTTGAATCACCAAGGCGTCGTGGAAAGAGTTCTTATTCCCCAGCATATCCTCCTCTGAAAAGGTATTCTCCTCCAACGACGATAGGTTCTGTGACGTCGAGGCGACGTTCTTCTGATAGATCTGGTGGAGACTTCCCTTGCGGGAAGCTCCGAGTCCGGCCCCTCCGTTGATCACTCCTACATGCCCACCTCCTGGGCCATGTATCACTTCTCCACGACCTCCCAGGTCGACTCGATCTTCATTCCTCCTCCTCCCTGGAGCTTAGAATACCACCTGCCCCACCGGGGCCTCGTGCCTCTGCTGCTCCTGCTTCCAACCTCCTCCTTGCTTCCCAGAACTCCGGGCAAGCCAAGGTCCCGTGCCCCTCTACTCGATGGATATCACAGTAGAGGGTAATCTCCGCCTCCTGACGCATCACCCGCTGCTCCCTCTGGCGCCATTTGTTGTCTTGGCGAGCGATGCCCATCGTCTCCCTTCTTCCTCCTCCTCGGCGTCCCTCCTGCCGGTTACCGTTCCTCCTCTCCTCCTGAAAGTGTTGCCTTGCTGGTGGTCTCCACTGGGGGCGATTCTCGGGATACTGGAATCGCCTTTCCCCTCTTCCTCCTGCCTGGGCCTCCGCTGGCCTCCTCTCTTCTTGTCTTCGAGGCCTCTCCTGCCTCCTTTCCTCAACCCTCCCGGGCTCTTCTCTCGTCCTACTCTCCTCTCTCCTCGGCTCTTCCTTCTTCCTCTCCACCTGCCTCTCTGACGTCCTCCTTGCCTTCGACCCCGAAGGTCCTGCTCTTCCCCTCTCCCTCGAGTCATCTCCATCCAGCCTCGCCAAGAATTTCTTGTTCTTTTCTTCTCCGCAAACAAAGGTGTTTACCCTATCTATCATCTCTTCAAAGGATCGTGGGGGATTAGATCCCATCTCCATGCTAAATAAACCTTGCTTCAGCCAGAACTTCAGGGCCACCATCAAGGTAAAGCTATCCAACTCCTCTACCTCCATGATCTCCTCTTGGAAACAGTCTACGTAGTGACCCAAGCTCTTGTACTGCCCCTGTGTAACCTTGAAAAGAGTTGCCGCCTCCTTCTTCCTCTTCTTTGATGTCGTGAACTTAGCCATGAGGCCCCAACGCAGATCAGAGAAATAGTACACAGACCCTGCTGGCAGCTGATGGAACCAATCCCTGGCATTTCCCTTGAGGGTGATGGAGAAGAACCGGCATTTGAAGGCTTCAGACATGTTGCGGATGGAGAAGAAGTCTTCAAACCACTGAAGATGTCTGACAGGGTCATCTCTGCCGGAATAGTAGGTAAGGATGGGTTCTCTGAAACCTTCGGGAACTGGGGCTGCGAGGATCTTGTCATAGAAGGGGCTCCTCCCTCTCTGGCGGTGGCGAGTTTCATACTTGCTATAGTGCCGAGTATCTCTGCATCTCGTCGGCGACATCAGATCCCAAAATCGGACCCCTTGACTGCCCGCCGGATGATATAGCTACTGCATCGGTCACTCTTCTCTCCCCCAAGCGGGCTCCTTTCCAGCTCGCCTCAGTGGCGCTTCCTCCTCCAGCAGTGTCATGCAACGGGGAGAAGTCATTGTGACGTCAGGTCGATGAGCAAACCCTGCGAGAATGTTTTGCTCGATCCTCTTAGCAGACTCTTCAAACATGGCAACCGTCACAAACTCGCCACCTCGCACGACTTCTTCTCCTCCTGCCGAGTTGCCGACCAACTCTCCATGCTCGCCACCATTGTCCATCTTACTCAACCACCAAACTTTCCTCCTTGGCCGCGATCCACGCTCACCGCACCAAGTGTTGAAGCCAGGAAAAATCTCAACCTCAAAATTTGGACCAAAGCCGCCTAAGGTTACCGGTTCAGAGATCAGATCAGACGGCTGGGTGATTAGTATGAAGAACCAGGTCAAACAGGACCCCAGATGTTGTTGCAGGAAGATCCCACCATGTACCCGGATGCTCGAAAGGAGCAGCCCCTTCTCAACCAAAGATGACCGAACTGGGTACGAGGGAGACTAGTTGAAGACAAAGTCGTAAGGTCGCGACTTGATCTCTAAGGAAATGAAATCCAAAGACTCGGCTAGTATCTCAAAAGTGGAGCTCGTGAGTATCCTGCAGAGGATTTCAAGTGCCTCGCCTCGTACCCCTGGGGTATTATTTATAGCCAAATCCAAGGAGGGGGGGGGGGGGGGTCATATTTATACCCCACCCCCCTTGAGACTAGGCAACTTCCAGAGGAACTCGCACGGGATGGGCGAGTATCTCGCCTAGTCTCCTTCCTGGCGAGTATGTGATGGGAGCTCGCCTATACTCGCCTAGGCCTTCCACGATCTTGCATGCTGACTTTGACTCCTGTCTTGACTTGTTGACCTTGACTTATATTGACCTGGCCGTGGTGGGACTCACCCTCAACGAATACGGGTTGTACAATTATGATATTATTTCCTTAAGAATAAAAGGTGATCACGAGTAGAAAGTTTTGTGTTAATGACTTGGGCTTGGATAGTAGAGTTTGAGATAATCTTTGGTATGGATTGGCTCTTGGAGCAGCGTACCTATATAGATTACAACTCTAAGGAAGTCACACTGGGACCAAACACCGAATGAGAGACTAAATTTGCTGGTATACAAGGATCAAGCAAGATATTGATGTCTGCACTCCAGGTAGTCAAGGCTGTTCGAAAGGGCACAAAGTTGTTCTTCACGCTGTTAGAGGTTGTTGAGCCGAAGTCCAGTTTGGGTGACGTTCCTATTGTATCGGACTATGTAGATGTCTTTCCTAAGGATCTCCCTGGGTTACAGCCCCAACGAGAGATTGACTTTGTTATTGAGTTGGTGTCAGGTGCAAAACTTGTGGCCCGCTCACCATACCGAATAGCGCCAAAAGATTTGGCGGAACTAAAAGTTCAATTGCACAAATTGCTAGAGCAAGGCTATATACGTCCAAGTATGTCACCTTGGAGTACACCGGTCCTGTTTGTGAAGAATAAGGACGGAAGCTTGTGTTTATACAATGACTATCGAGAATTAAACAAGCTGATAAAGAAGAAGAAGTATCTGATTCCACGAATTTATGACTTGTTTGATCAACTGGTGGGTTCAACAGTATACTTGAAGCTAGACTTAAAGTCTGGCTACTACCAGTTGCGAATTAGGGAATGTGACATTCACAAGACAACGTTCGGTACAAGCTATGATCATTATGAGTTCACTGTAATGCCGTTTGGCCTAACAAATACGTCATCGGTATTCATGGACTTGAAGCATCAGACCTTTCAGGAGTACTTAGACCTATTTGTGATTGTCTTTATTGACGACATATTAGTGTACTCTCAATCAAAAGAAGATCATGCAAATCACTTGAGGATGGTTTTGCATACCCTGAGAAGGAATAAGCTCTATGTCAAGTTCTTAAAGTGCGGGTTTTGGCTGTCGTCGGTGGCTTTTCTTAGCCATGTGGTTAGTGAAGAAGGTATTGTGGTGGATCCGGCGAAGATAGTTGCGATACGAGAGTGGCCTGCATTATCTATTGTACCTGAAGCCAGGAGCTTAATTGGACTTGCTGGGTACTACAGGTGCTTCGTAAAGAAATTTTCGTGGATAGCCTTACCTCTCACCACACTGACGAGGAAAGATCAGAAGTTGTTTCGGACGCCTAAGTACGTGCGAGCTTTTGAGGAGTTAAAGTGTCGTTTGAACACGACGCCTATCCTGAGTTCGCCATGTGGTACGGACGGCTATGAGATTTATAGTGATGCCTCAGGGAGCGGCTTAGGATGCGTTCTTCTTCAGTTTGGAAAGGTTATTGATTATGGCTCATGCCAGTTGAAAGTGCATGCGCGAAACTATCCAGTCCATGACTTGGAGTTGGCGGCTGTGATTTTTGCACTTAAGCTATTGCGTCGCTACTTATATGGCGTGATAGTTGATATCTTCACAGACCATAAGAGCCTTAAGTACTTAATAGATCAGAAGGATCTGAATATACGACAACAGAGATGGATGGAGTTCCTCGGGGACTAAACTTTCCAGATACATTACACTCCCGTGAAGGGAAATGTGGTCACAGATGCCTTGAGTTGTAGGACTCCTATAAGGGCAAGTTGGATGTAGATGCATGATGAACATCTGATCCAGGAGTTGGATCCCTTAGATATTTCTTGTGTTGCCCAGAATACCACTACAAATGCGTGTTTGAACTAGATGGAGGTGCAATATGACCACACAGACAGGGTTCGACGAGTAACGGAACTCGATGAGAGTATATAGTGCTTTGCAGCGGATGGGTCAAATTCCTAATTCTTCTTGGAAGATGGTCTTTTGAGAAAGGACGATCGTTTGTGCATCCCAAATGTGGGTAAGCTATGGGAGGAGTTAATGTATGAGACACATTTTACTAAATACCCAATCCACCCACTGAGCATAAAGATGTACAGGGACATAAAAAGATGTTCTGGTGGCCGGGTTTGAAGAAATACATAGCTCTTTATGTGGCAAAGTGTCAAACTTGTGCCTTAGTAAAAGCTGAATGTCAGAAGTCCGGAGTTTTCTTGAAGTCGTTAAAAATTTCGGTGTGGAAGTTTGATGATATCTCTATGGACATGATGAACATTGTGTTCAAGGTCTTTCTGGATGAGTTCGTGGTTATATTCATTGATGATGTCCTGGTATATTCCAGAAATGCAGAAGAGCACGCCCTGCACTTGCGCTTGGTCTTGGCTACTCTGAGGGAGCACAAGCTATATGTGAAGCTTAGCAAGTGCGAGTTCTGGTTATCTCAGGTGTCATTCCTATGACACATTGTAAGCAAGAATGGTATCTCAGTGGATCCCGCAAAGATAGTTGCAGTCTTGGATTGGAAGAGACCTACATCGCCTAAGGAGATAAGGAGCTTCTTAGGGTTGACAGGTTACTACAGAAGATTTGTGAAAGGATTCTCCATGCTTTCTGTGTCGTTGACCAGGCTTACACAAAAGAGCGCATCTTTTGTTTGGAGTGATCCTGTGAGGAAGCTTTTCAAGAGCTCAAGAGAAGACTGTGTTCTGCTTCAGTTTTGGCATTGTCGAGGGAAGGAGTAGAGTATGTTGTTTATGTGGATGCCTCGCGAGTTGGACTCAGTGGCGTGTTGATGCAGGACGACAAGGTGATTGCGTATGATCGAGACAACTGAAGGTCCATGAAAGAATTAACCTACACATGACTTGGAATTTACTGCCGCCATTTATGCCTTGAAGTTGTGGAGACATCTTCTGTATGTAGTGTCATGCAAAATCTACACGGACCATAAAAGTTTGAAATATGTCTTCACTCAGAAGGAGTTGAATTTACGCCAGCGTATATGGTTAGAATATATTGCGGTCTATGAATTCGATATCCTTTATCATCCCGGTAAGGCTAATGTAGTAGTGGATGCCTTGAGCTGAAAGCTCACGCATATCTTTAACCTCTCGGTGCAATCCCTTGTATAGGAGTTTTTGCTCATGGACATAACCGTAGGGAATAGCGCTTCACCGAGTAGCTTAGAGGTGGAAGAGCCTTCGTGGATTACTCTCATTAGGCTACATCAGTAAGACGATCCTGATTTGCAGCACGTCTGCAGTAGGACTGAGAAGGAGAATTACCTAACTTTTCAATTGATGATGTTGGTACCCTAAAGTACCGCGTCAGATATTGTATTCCCGCTGTTGGTGAAATCTGAGCAAGAATATGCAGTGAAGCGCATAGTTCAAGTGTTGCTTGTCATCCTGGTTCCACGAAAATGTACAGAGATTTGAAGCAGATTGTTTGGTGGTCAGGTATAAAGAATAACATCGCAAGATTTGTATCTGAATGTTATACCTGCTAGCGTGTCAAAGCTGATCATAGAAGGCTGAGTGGTAAGTTAACGCCTTTAGACATACCGAGTTGGAAATGGGGAGAGTTTATCCATGGATTCATAAATGGTTTGCCGAGATCTCCCCGAGTGCATGATGCAGTGTGGGTTATTGTGGACAATTAACCAAGTGTGTCCACTTTGTGCCTTTCAAAAATAATTATTCTATGGAAAGGAGAGTTGAGCTTTATCTGGATGAAGTCATCAGGTTGCATGGGTGCCTACGAGTATCATGCCAGATAGAGATTCCTGTTCATGTCTCGTTTCTGGCAAAGCTTGCAAGGATCTCTAGGTACTGACCTTGGTTATTCTACTGTCTATCATCCTCAGACAAAATGGTCCGACGAATAGAGTGAATCAGATCTTGGAGGATATGATTAGATCTATATTCTGGACCATGGTGGGGCTTGGGATAAACGCCTC